>JAPYYS010000696.1:41304-55891 GCA_030522525.1 Campopleginae sp. 14b | reverse complement strand
TTCGCTTTCAATTTTCTGTTCAATCATCTCATGAATGAAGTCTCTCATAAATGAAAGTATGAAGAAATGTATTTCCCCCTCGTAACTTTGTGTGGAACATTGAGTTGGTAAATATTTTTGTATATTCCGTTCACACGGAACTACGCGAGCTCTTTATTGTTGTTTTCGAGCCTCAAGGACGTGCACGTATTTCCCAAACACGCTCTCGGCTCGCAGGGCCCCCGGCTTCGATGTAGTTCTGGGTCGTTCCTTTGTTTCCTCGTTTTTTTTTGTTTCCATTCATAACAAAATAACCATGAAGTTTCAGAAATATTGACAATTTTTTGTTCCTCTGTCGAGAAACTATTTTTATTTGTTCTTTCGTGTATTCTTGGCGTTTCGTATTTTTTTTCTCGTTTTAACTATTGAATGAAAATTTCTCATTCAGTCGTAGGTTTTATTTACGAAAGTTTTTTCGAACCCTGACAATGAATTTCGTCGTGGGTTGGAAAAAAAAATCACAGCAAATTCGCACGTTCGAATGCAATGAAAATTAATTGTTTTTCAAGTATTTGTCTACGATAATGGGAGAGTCTCCTCTGCCATTTGCAAACTGAATTTGGCAGAAAAATGGGAACAAGTGCATTAATTAATAAAATAATGAATAAAATTTACTTTTCGTTGTTTTCCGACAAATCACTCCGATTCGCGTATTGCCGTTGAGGGGAACACTATATCGAGATCAAGCCCCTTGATGCCACATTATAATCTTCTCGAGAGTATGAGCCCTCCGTTAAAACGAGCAGTGCTAGATTAAAATTACGTCATCGCTAGCTACACTAGTTTTGCGTCATCTCAGCTAAGACTAGACAACGTCTTTCCCTTTCGTTTCTATGCCAGTACTTTAGAAAACACAATGGACCTCTGTCATTCCGAGAGAATTTATAGAACAGAACCCTGAAGCATTTGACAATTCCGAAAGAACAGAAATCTCGTAGATCTTATCATTTTTTTCAACTTTTTTTCGCACTCTTCGATAGATTAAGTTTAATATGAATTTTTGCGATTAAAATCCGATTACGAAAACATTATTCGTTCATCGAATCAGCTGGCGGAAGAATCTCGTTGATTAAATCTTCCCAGGAAGCGTCGATTTGAATCATCGGTCATTATTTATTCTGCCGAATCGATAATCGATCCCGAAATCATTAATTTCGTCAATCGATTATTTTTAAAAATGAATCAATTGGCTGAATAATTTTCAGAGATTGTCCATGCGATCATTATGCATTTTTCAGTTCCTCCATTTTGTTGATCTCAATTCTGAGTTGAAATTTATTTTTCCACATTTTTTTTAAATTTCAATTTTTTTTTTACAGGCGTTCCTGATCCGCCAGCGGGTACTCCTTGCGTACAAAGTATAACGCGATCGGGTAAAGCCATCGTCACCTGGAGATCACCTTCTTACGACGGTGGTTGCGCGGTCACCGGTTACAGCGTCGAGATGAAACGTTCCGAGGAACCTTGTTGGATCGCGGTAGCCGAAGCGCGTCATTCGCTCAGTCACACAGTCACCGGGCTTGTGCCTCAAGATTCTTACAGTTTCCGCGTTAGGGCGGAAAACGCTCATGGGCTCAGTGAACCGAGCGCCATTTCTGATCTCGTCACCGTCCCTGGAGAACACGACGAAGAAATTGGCGGTCAAGTATTCACTGCTGAGATAAACCAAATAGAGATTGAGGAAGAAGGTAAAGAAAAAACAACAAAATTTTCCCAAAATTACAAAAACTTCGATTTCCTCCGTAACGAAGTAACAAATCGCTTTCCCGTCGAGTCCTCCACTCAAAAACTTTCATTTTGCATCGATCATTCTCATTTCCCACAATTTAACGTCGTTGTTTATTTTTTCTGGCCAGAGGACGAATTCCAGCCATCGTTCGAGGCTCGGATCGTCAGCCTCGAGGATGGAAGTCGTTTCGAAGAACGTTACGACGTCAAGGAAGAATTAGGCAAAGGGAGATACGGCGTAGTGAGAAGAATCGTCGAAAAATCCACAGGCCTCAATCTCGCGGCCAAATTCATCCGAACCATCAAAGCCAAAGACCGACAACAGGTACACGAGGAAATTGACATTATGAATAGACTCAGGCATCCAAAACTATTGCGTCTTGCCGCTGCCTTCGAAAATCCCAAAGAAATAATCATGGTTACGGAATAGTGAGTACAATTTTTACTGCATTCATTATTTATTCATTTTTTCAATGTCCTTCCATTATTATTTCGTAAATGCTCAATTATCATTGATTTTTCGATTATTCAGCATTTCCGGTGGAGAACTCTTCGAAAGAGTCGTCGCCGATGATTTTACTCTTACTGAGAAGGACAGCATCTTATTTGTTAAACAAATTTGTGAGGGGGTCGATTACATGCATAATAATTACGTCGTTCATTTGGATCTTAAGGTAATTCAGGCTAAGACCTTTCAACCTTCAAAACGCATTTTTTCGAACTCATTAATTCGTCGAAATTAAATGATTTTTTTTTCCAAACTCGATTCTGCCAATTTTCCGCGCGGTCTCAAACATTTTCGATTTAAAAAATTGGCATTTCGCTACGGTGACTGATTGCTTGTTGAATGGACGAATCGTTAGTGAATCTTTATGATTTTTACAGCCAGAAAACATAATGTGCCACACTCGTACGTCCCATCGCATCAAACTTATCGATTTCGGTTTGGCTCAAACCTTGAATCCGGACACTCCGGTTCGCGTGCTTTTCGGCACTCCAGAATTCATTCCCCCGGAAATAATCGGCTTCGAGCCAATCGGCACCGAGTCGGACATGTGGAGCGTCGGGGTCATTTGTTATGTTCTGTGAGAATTTTCTACGCATTATCGTTTTCTTTTTTATTTTACTTGCTTGACAATTTTTTAAATCCTGCAAAATGGGAAACGATAATCGGGACGATTTCTTATCATCGGGAATTCTATTGATTCACAGATTGACCGGGCTCTCCCCATTCATGGGAGACAACGACGCCGAAACTTTCGCTAACATTACCCGAGCCGATTATGACTTTGACGATAAAGCCTTCACAGCCATTTCCTCCGAAGCCAAGGACTTCATAAGCGCTCTTTTGATCAAAAGAAAAGAGTAAGTTTCCCTCCGCTCTTTTCAAAATAGAAAAAAAAACGCTCGGGTCATTTTTATCCATAATTTTTACAGCTTTATAAAATTTGACCTTCAAAATCGATTTTTCCGTAAAATCATACCTTGTTCCACGCGAAAACTCTTGCCCAGGGCCTCGTCGCCAAAATATCTTTGAAAAAATGAATTTTTCTCCAATTTCTCAATCTCCTCTCCCCTCAATCCTGCTCTTTTCGCATTTCATCGTATCCTCCAACTCTTCAGGTCGCGAATGTCCGCTAAACAATGTCTGGAGCATCCATGGTTGGCTCAACAAGCTGAATGCATGAGCAGCGTCGCTCTGCCAACAGATAAATTGAAGAAGTTTATCGTCCGACGAAAGTGGCAGGTACGAATGTTGTTCACCACAAAAACAAACTCTTTCCAGAATCAGGAAAAGCGACTGGTGAATGGACGTAACAGGAGACTGTCTTATCAGATAATGTCTTCTCCATCCATCTTCGAGAACGATCGCGTTCTTATCGTGAAAAAAAAATTCTACAGGTTTTCAATGCACAACATTCTTGAAATTTCGCAAATAATTTTCATTCGACCTTTTATTCAATTTTTATTTAACTAGAATTGATTCAATTTTAATGACAAAATTCATGGTCGACCTCCAGGATGCCCTGGCACAACAAAAATAGAATCATTCATTTTTTACTATTTTTAATAATTTTTTTTTCGTTAAACATCAATATAAACTTACATTAAGGTGTAGTGATCGGGTTTGATGAAAATTTGACCGTCCATTCATTATTCCAATAACCAGAAGCATGAACAATGATTTTTTGTGTTACAAGCTGCAATGACTTTGTTACAATGAACTTAACGAGGAGTGAACTTGATCTTTGAGCATAAAAATCTCTGATGCACGAAAGCGCATCCTTATGCATTTAAAGTTTGTTCAGCATGTCCGTGTGTGTGTGCGTGCAATTTTCTTTGATTTGTTTGAGCAGAAAACCGGAAACGCCATACGAGCCCTCGGTCGAATGGCAATACTGTCGGCAAACAGTCGGCGAAATCTTTCAGCCGCTTCGTCACCGACTAAAACGAGCTTCGACGACGATTTATTCAGTGACGTGACGGCCAACGGAATGGGCTTCAAGCCAATAAAACCGGTCGTTATAATCGAAGACAGAACAGTCAGCGAGGTCTTCGATAAATCCTCCGAATCCGTCGACCTTGAGGAGGACGGACATGAACCGGAACCCGCGGATCTCCCCGACCACGAAACAACATTAAACGACGATATTTCCAACGGCATTCCCATCGACGATCATCTCACCGTGACCGAAATCGATGACGTTGAAAATTGCGAGAGCAATCAGATCGAGGAGGATTCACCGTTGATCCAGGACATCGACGATTTGCCTAAAACCGATGAACCAACTTCAGAAACCTCAAACATGTGCATCGAAGAAATATCCAGCCAAATATTCATCGACGAAAACGAAACGATCACCGAGCTCCATTTCAAAGAATCGTCCTCCACGATTTTTACCGAAAATTCGAGAAAACCGAGTTTCAGCAGTTTCGTTAATTTGGAAATTAGCGACACCGGCCCGGCCGATAACGATCAAGAAAATGAAATTCTTCAAGCCCAAGAATCCGAGGAAAGGAGCGTTCAAGAAATCGGACAATATGAACAAAAGACGGAACTTGAGGATCCAGAAATTCCTCCTTTTCATAGCACTTCGGAAAATCTCGAAGAAAATACAGAAAGGAGCCCAAGGACGCCGGTCGTTACTAAAGTTTGGTGTAAAACTAACAATCCCTTGCTCGTAGGTGTGTGTCGTGCATATTTTTGCCTCCTTTACCCAATCGTGACCTTCTGAGCAATACGTTGTGTCCACCTGCTACTTTTTATTTCAATATTTTTCAAAATTACTATTTGACAACCAGACCTAGGTTTTCCATGAAAAAAAAAAATCATTGCGATCACGAAAATCGAAAGCCCATTCGTTTTTTAAACATTCGATAGTTTCATACCAAAAAAAAGTCGACTTCCGTAATTTTTTGCAAAATATAAGATGAAAATTCGTTTTGAGATTTAAAAATTTCTAAAGCACGTTAGGAAGAGCGTATGGCTCGAAGGGAAGCTCCGCTTGTCTGCGGTCGCATACATCCGGTGTCCAAAAGAATCAACAGTTTTTGAAGTGAAGACAAAAATCGATTTTTTTAAAAGTCTGGATGCATGAAACCCTGCGAGCTTTTTTTCCGAGGCTTTTTGTAATTTTTTTTTGTTCTCTTTCACAGACGAGGAAGACGAGAATGCAAGGCTAATGACTCATGGCGGACGTACTCGTCCCTTCGTACGTACCGGCAGCGTCAGCCGGACAGCAAAGATGTTCGAGAAGGTTGAAGACTCGAACAATGCCTCGTTACCGAAACACCATCAAAATCCAATAAATCGAATCCAAACGATCGTGCCGGAGACACGACCGCAAAATGAGCGAATTCGTAAAGCTTTTGCCTTTTGGAACAAATAAATGTTTTCCCCTCGAGAACAGATGAAACGAATCTCAAAAATCGTGCCGCTATTTCGCAATATTTGAAACGTCGCCAAATGGAATTAACACTGGCTGGTGTCCTCGTTTTTATCTCGACGATCAACAAGAAATATGCAAAATCTGTTACACAAAAAAAGACTATTGTTACGATATTGACCCACTTTTGGGTTTTTTTAAATTGTCTCAACGTTAAAAAATGTAATTTTTTTGCTGGGCCCCGGAAAGAGTAATGGAAACTTGGGCCTCGTATGTGTGTAAACATTACATGTCTCTGTACGTCAAATACGCATTTTTATTGATTCATCCAACTTTTCTTCTCACGTCTAGCGTGTTGGCGAAATATCGCAGGTCAAAAAGGTCAAAGCCGCAGAACCGAAAATGTAAAAAAAACATTTTTTTCGTAATATTGGAAATTTTTTTGAAATCATCTCGGAAATAGTTTTTAATCGTCATGGTTCATTGTCTGCAGAACGACGCGTCGATTCCTCACATGGCAACCTACTCAAGAAAATCAAAATGATACGATGAGAGTGGAGTAGCGTCGCCGGTAACGCGTGAATCACGTGAATCTTGAGGACAGCCCGGTCAGTAAGTGACCGACCGAGTGGCGCGACGTTACAAGCTTTCGGATCCGCTCACCGAGCGCAGCCTCACCAAATCCATTTTTCTCTCAGATTGTTCCTTGTGCATCGCTGCTATACCATGATCGTGGGCTCGCTGACCCCGCTCCCGGCAATCGTATCGCGGACCGTTCCACGATATTATGACATCTACAACGGGTTTTTCTTTTCATTCGTATCCTCGTTTCCTCGCGTTGTTGACCGGACCGTTATCCCAACGCACCTGTGCGTACGCGACGAACTCTAATCCGATAGTCCGAATCCTCAAAAAACATACGTGTCTTCTTTCGGTTTTCTCAATCGTGCGACATGGAAAATTCAGAGATAAATAGAGTAACTTGCATCGCGCCGGTCAATATTGCGGTTATCAAATACTGTGAGTAATATTCATCGTTTCTCAAAGGGAAAGTGACAATTCTCCATTAAAAACCGTGATTTCGACAGCAGCAACGTTTTTTTTTTCGTCGACTCCAATCAATCATGAAAAATCGACTTGATTTTTTCCCCTTGTGTGGAAACTGAGTCTTCGTTTTCAAAAATCTCATTTTAAATCGAACGCGTACGTGCCGCCGCCGCGCAGACAAGCACGAGGGAACAATATTTCAAATCGAATTCCATTGTCGTGAGATCTCGTGTACACGGATTTTGAATAATGCCAATTCTTCGTTGACCCGGCCTCGAACTTTTTCGTCCATAAATTCTCCGCGTTTCTCTCCGAACAAGTTTCAAGGTTCTCATATATTTTCAGGGGGCAAACGCGACGATGACCTGATCCTTCCGATCAATGATTCTATTAGCGCCTCCTTGGACGTCGATCAGGTGCGAATGTATTTGACAATAATTTGAAAATAATCAGCGGAATTTCGAATTTTCAAAATTATTTTTTTGTTTTTTACGATTTTCAGCTTTGCGCCAAAACTACGGTCATGGCTAGTCCCGAATTCGAAAAAGATCAAATTTGGTTGAATGGCCGGTACGTTCGGTTGGATTAATTCTGAAAAAAAAAAAAAAAAATTGGAAATTCGTGAAAAAATGCGGAATCGCATTTATTTTATTTTTTTGATTTAAGGGTAGAATCAATGGACAACAAGAGACTACAAAATTGTCTGCGTGAAGGTGAAAAATTCGAATCCGATTTTTTAATTAATTAAAAAAAAAAAAAACCAATTCCGAATAAATATTGAAATTTTATTTTCAGTGAGGAGAACATCGTGCGAGGAGATTAAATCCTGGAAGGTCCACGTTTGTTCTGTGAACAATTTCCCAACAGCTGCTGGATTGGCATCCAGCGCGGCTGGCTACGCCTGCTTGAGCGTTGCGCTGGCGAAATTGTTCAAATTCAAGGTAAAGGAATGTTGAAAATCTTCTGGAAAAGCCGCCCAGTCAGAAAAATCAATTTTTCGATTCTTTATACGAATTTCGTTGATCATTGTCGAATTTTTATCGAGCAAATTCTTTTGCAACGACCTGGGGAAGGGAAAAGCAAAATAACTCTTTTCCAGAGGTAAAAGGCTCTGTGGAGGTGTCAAGAATAAAACGTAAACGTGTCACTGGAGTTCGCAACGTTGCGGTCCAACGAAAATACGTTTTTTAATGAATCGTTTGTTTAATTTCCAAAAAAAACTCAAAAAAGATTGTTTTATTGTCTAGACCCAATATTGAATGAGAATTTCGTTGCATTCCAACGATGCAAACTATGACGTCGTACGTGAACTGGTAAATCAGAAGAATCGCTAAACTATCGGTAGAAAAAGTAGCCAATAAAAATTCATTTTACTTTGTACGGAAAAGGCAAATGTAACGAGTCCGTGGGATAAGGAAAAATGTAAATGTTCGTGATAAGCAAAAGAATGGAATTTTTCAGGGCGACGTAAGCGCGTTAGCGAGGATCGGTTCCGGCTCTGCTTCCAGAAGTACAACGGGAGGATTCGTGAGATGGTACATGGGGAAAGATCCAACGGGAGTGGACAGTATAGCAAGGCAGATAGTTCCATCGTCTTACTGGCCGGAGATGAGAATTTTGGTGTTGGTGGTGAACGAAGAGAAGAAAACGGTACCAAGCTCGATCGCGATGAAACGAGGGGTGGAGACTTCCGAGTTTTTGGCGTACCGAGCCGAGAAAATTGTGCCGAAACGCGTCGAGGAAATGGAACGAGCGATAAGGGACAAAAATTTCGAGAAATTCGCTGAATTGACGATGAGAGACTCGAACTCGTTGCACGCTGTCGTCCTCGACACGTTTCCACCTTGTCATTATCTCAACGATGTCTCACGAGCGATAATCAATTTCGTTCACTCGTACAACTCGGCCATGGGCTCCGGTAGAGTCGCGTACACAAACGACGCTGGACCGAACGCGGTTCTGTATCTTTTGGAAAAAGACGTGCCCCGAGTAGTCGCTGGGATCCAACATTTTTTCCCTCCGAATCCCGGCCAGCAGGATTTTCTTTGCGGGGAAAAAATAGCTCCTGCCTCCCTAGAACACGAACACTCTGTACAGAGCATTCCGTTCCCCGTGCAACCAGCAGGCTCCTTGAAATATATTCTATATTCTCGTGTGGGCGACGGACCCAAATTCATCGACGATCCCAATCAACATTTGCTGGACAATCGAGGATTTCCCCTGAAAACGTAACGATACATTCAAATGGAAATTTTTAGAGGGAAAATTACAATTTTGAATAAATTTTCTAATATTTGTAAAGCGAAAGCTTCAGAACAGGGTCGTCCACGATCCTGATCAGCATTCAGTAGATAATAGAGGATTCCCCTGATAACGCAACATTCGTATAAACAGAGTTTTTTCAAGATGAGAATAACAATTTGGAATATATTTTCTAAAATTACGATTCCTGACGCCAAACCTAGGCAACGGGCTCGTTTATCATAAGGTTGTTATCATAATTTATTGTAATTTATCTTCTGAATGTACTATAACGAGGTATGTCGAGGAAACATTATTTCATTGTTTGTAATAATATATTTGATATTTGAAGGCACATCGTAATCGAAAGATCATTTTAACCCTTCGAGGGTACACGTATAAGTGCACATTCGGTCGCGTCGTTGTATTCCGGTGAGTATACATTTTTTGTTTTTTTTTTTGTAGAAATAATTTTTGTAACGAATTATGCATTTTTCATAGACCTGAATCGAATTTTTTAACGAAAACGCAAATTGAATGGCAAAATATTCGTTTCTATTCAATACCAAACAATTGGGGACAGACAATTGCTGGGGTCAAAACGACCCAGTGTGTACTCGAAGGCCAAAAAATGACGTTAAGATTTATTAAAATTATGTGTAATAAAAAAAATGACAATTTTTGGATCAACGATCGAAGTTTCGCTACTGAAAGTTCCCGCTTCCCATTTCCTAGTGTGATCTCTCGTCTCTGCTATGAAGCCCCTTCCACACAATGACAATGCCTTTTCGTAGTGCGGCATGCGCGTTGTATTTTTTGATAAAGCGCGACCACTCGACGCAGCCAAAAGGTTGGTGTCGTGTGCGAGAGCCTTTAATTTTCCTCAATTCCGATATTTAGCCTTGGGCCTTGGGCACATATTTCCGATACAAAGTCCGTTGCGCGATATATGTGTAACGTGACGTAACATCGTAACTTTGAAATAGATGCTAATTATTGCCATCAATAATTACTCAGCGTTTTCGCTTTTGGAAACTTTTCCCCATCGAGCTATTCCTAGGGTTTGCTATCTGTATATAAACCGCACAACGCGAGTATATGTTTGAGAAAGCATAACGAGAAACACGCCGCGTTGCTCTCTGCTGCTTTCAAAGTCAAATCATTCCGTGAGCGACAGACTAATTCCGAGATAAAAAAAAATCTATCGTAAATAAAATGTCCACATCAAAAGCATTGGATCTCATTAAATGTGTCGTTCAGCGTGTACTGCAAAAGAAAGGCTATGACCGATGCATGAAGAATGTAAGTCATTTACGATCTTTGAAAATTCGTACGAATAGAAATTATTCCGATTGACATAACCTTGAAAACGCGTTCGTGCCTCGGTATGCCTCCGAGTTGAAGTGACACGTCGAAAACCATTTAGAAAAGCTTAGTAATCGCAGGAGTTCGCTTTCGTAGTGAAAATCCTGTAAAAACTTTTTCGCGTGTCCTTGAATTATCGGTGACTGTCAATACTGTGAACTTGAATATGTTCCGATTAGTAAATTCCATTGACAGATAACAAACAAATATATAGCGTGGAGAAGCGAATGCCCTGCTCTCTGGTGACTCGATCATCGTATTTTTTGCTAAATCCGCGAAAACATCGACTCTCAAACTATTTATGTATTAACCCTCCGAGTGCATACTGGGTCGTTTTGACCCGAACAAGTTCAATGGCAACGAATATTTTGGCATTTGATTTTCGTTTTCGTAAAAAAAAAAATTGGGGCCCAAAAAATATCGATAATTTGATACACAAAAAAAAATAAAAAATGCATATCCACCGGAAATACAACGATCTGAAAAATACCCCGGCCCATACGTCTATGTTCCCTCGAAGTTTTAAAATACTGTTTTCCTGACTGTGGCAGGTAGAATTCATTTCTGCGGACAACGGGAATTGCATAGCAGAATTTACTGTTGCGGAGGAGCATTTGAACGCAGGAGGAACTTTGCACGGTGGATGTACATCGACGCTCATAGATTGCGTGTCTTCGTACGCGTTGATGACAACCGGCGAGGGATTGCCTGGAGTTTCGGTGGATTTGCACGTGACGTGAGAAAAATTCGGTAGAAAGATTATCGAAATAAACTCCGACGCATTCGCACGTGTTTTTTTTATCATTCGTTTTGGTGTTTTTTTTTCTCTAGATTCCTGAAAGCCGCTCGTGCCGGTGAAGTAGTGAAAATCGATGCAAGAACCATAAAAGCCGGAAGAAGATTAGCTTTTCTGGCGGTTGAGTTATCGAAAAAGAGCGACGGCGTAGTGGTGGCGAGAGGTTCGCACACAAAGTACATCGGCGCGCCAAATTTCAAGACGGATTAAGATCCGCTTGGGAAAAGACTCGATAAAATGAAGTAATTCAACAGTTGAAATTAAATTAAGTAGGTCGATGACTCAAAAAATTGTTTTAATAAATAAATTAATATTTAGATATATATATATTTATGTATATATTTATATATATTTACATAAGCGAAGAAAATAACTGACGAACGTACAAATTTCTTAAAATTGTAAAAAAAAACGATCTAACGACGGATAATTATAATTAAA
The DNA here is from genome assembly GCA_030522525.1 of Campopleginae sp. 14b. Classification (NCBI taxonomy): domain Eukaryota; kingdom Metazoa; phylum Arthropoda; class Insecta; order Hymenoptera; family Ichneumonidae; species Campopleginae sp. 14b. Next base: position 44,347 of record JAPYYS010000696.1, on the reverse strand, counting down.
ATGACTACAAACTGACTGCCGGTGTTTGGGGAGCGAAAATGTAAAATTCAAGGGTATCTGGTGGAGTTTCTCGCGGAAGAGCCGCTGGTGAGGAATTGTTTAAGTTGTAAAATTTCGTGAGACAATTGGCGAGTTTTTGATTTGAGATTTTTGACTTGTCGGTCCATGCGGTCGATAAGAGCCTCGATCTCAAGGTCGCCGAGCTCCGGCATAGACAAATCTGTCAGGGAATTAAGGGGCTCGAGATACTTGTGGGAATTTCGTCGCGTTCGAGGGATCGCGTTTGCGGTAATGGGCCCTATGGCATCGCAGTTTTCGCAGCAATCGGACCAAAGTCCGAGATCGATCTGAGGGATTTGGTGGCAAGAAAGGAAACTCGTCGAGGGATCGGCCTCGTGGGGCATGAGGAAAACATCTTTTTGTATTCTCGTGATGTTGTCGCCGTTCAGACACAAAACACTGGCGAGGCTCGTTTTTTTTATTTGCTCGAGCTGCTCCGGTTTGAAAACTCCCGGATTTTCGTACCAGAATCGATCGGCGTCGCGCGTGCGACGAAATTGCTCGATCAGTAGACAATGGAAAAGAGGACCGACCTTGGAGCCGGGCATTTGGTCCTCGAGGATGCCTCCGACCCAGACATCCACGTTGCCCGGATGTCCGTAGAGTTCTCGGAGCTTAGTGCGGACCCGATGGTTGGTAATGTCGCCAGCGAGGTCCTCGAAGGTCTCGGGGACTGTCAAGTTGCAGAATTTACGCCATTCCGTGTATCCGGGGATGGCGTGGTCTCGGGAACGTTGAATATTCATCGCAGCGAGATCGAGAGCGACCGCGTGAGCCGTGTGGAACAATTGCTCGGTCAATTCGACGTTGAGGTTCTCCTCGGGCCGTTTCAACTTGGCTGGGGTCGCGAACATGCCTCGGAGAAGAGGATCGACGCCGCCTTCGTCGACGAGCCTCCAGGGAGCGAAAAAGGCGTCTCTCAGGCTGAGAGGACCTTGGGGAATACTGAGGAAGTTTTCGTTGAGTCGCTGGAGCTGCGGCTGGATGAGCGAATGCCCGAAACGCAACGCTGCGGTCGCAAAAACGTTGGAGATCCTGGGATCGAGCTCGGGATCGTATCCAACGTATTTTCCCATGAGACGATCGACGCTGCGTCCAAAGACTCGGGGAAGCCAGTGCTCGTAGGTGATGTGCTGCATCTGAGCACCGACGATTTTCCTCGCTTCCTGATAAATTTTCTCGCCTTTCCAGTGAGGATTCGCTTCCCCGAGGAATCGAGCGATTCTGTTGTGTTCCCGAAGCCATAGCGTGTGCATGGCGAGCAGTCCGACTTGCTCGTTCGCTCGGATGTCTCCGGCGACGAAACAGTTGATGGAACTTTCGAGGAAGTTCCTCCGGCAGTCGACGAACTGTCCTGCGGCGTAAGGCAGCATGGCTTTGCGTCCTGGGAGTCCAGCGGCTTCCCGGAGCAATCCCCGGTCGTTTATGGTGTCTCGGAGATCAAGAGCGAGCTCGTCGTTGTAGCCGTAAACTTGAGAAGCGTCGAGGAAACTTGTAAGTTGATTCATTTGCTCTCGAGGCATGAGACCGTCGCCCCAGAGGACGCTGGTCATGCCGGAACCGCAGACAGCGCTTGTCCGGACAAAATCAATGCATCGGCGGTTCGTCACTCGAGGATCTCCGGGCGGGACTTCCATCGGGAAACACGGGGCTGCGTTGTCGCATGATTTTTTGCAATCTATACCGTCCCAAGACTCGCTCGATACCGAAGGCAGCGCGTGATCGAGATCGTGATCTAAAAATTGTCCCCATTGCATGACCATGTGGGTTATCGAGTCGTCGGACGTGATGGTGTCCGTGGAAATGAGAGTCGTGGAGACGAGCCGGGCAGCAGGTTTAGGGAAACCGTAATATAGTTTTCCCGCTTGCCAGCCGACCGGCTGGGAAAATCCGTTCTCGTAAATCGGCGGAAGAATCCTGCGGAATCCCGTGTACGAGGAGCCCCAAGTCGGATGTTTTCGATTGTTGCAAGAGCCGTCGACGCTGCGATATTTCGAGTGATGACAAATGTTCGCGCAATTGGAGGGCCGACGGTGTCCGGTGCATCCGGAGAGTCTCTCGATTTCGGCGACTTGCTCGGGACTCAGAACTTCTTTGTAATCGAAACTCGAGTTTACCGTCGCCGGGACGCCGCGGTCGACGTAGCGACGAATATTCACGAGAGTACGCTCGAATATCTCGGCAGGACGAGCCGCCGCTCTCGCTGCTGCATTCGGGAATCTCGCCAGTTTGAACGGATCGAAACGAGCGCTCGGGGCTCCCGGGCGAACTCCGTTCCCGCCGAACAACGAGGCCAGCGTTTGGTTTATCGCTCGATCGATACTTTCCTCCGCATCGTGAAACGCTCGAACCACCAAAGTGTCGCTAGTCCCGAATATTTGACGAATTTTGAAAAGAGTCTGGCCCGTTGCTCGCCCATGCTCGTTCGACGCCGTGCATTCGTAACGCCCACCGTCCAACGCGCTCACATTAAAAATGTACAAACTTCCGGCCTTTGAGACTTTGTAGTTTCCTCCGGTGGCCAAAGCGCTTCCATCTTTTTTCCATTGAATCGTTGGCTTTGGCTCGCCGCCTCCTCTGCACGGAATTTCTACCGACGCACCCGGCTCCGCTTCCAAATGAGCCGGCGGCCCGTAAGTCAAACGAGGCAGACTCGTGTCTCGACCCAAAACATTTATATCCGCGCTCACTTCTGCGTAACCGTTCACGTTTCTCGCCTCGCACACATAACGCGCTGAATCCCGAACTTCCGTATCGAGAATTCGCAAATTCGAACCATTCTCTTCCAAAATAAATCGAGGGCCTCCCAGAATCTGCTGACCGTTACGCCACCATTGCAATTCTGGCACCGGACGACCATCTGCTCTGCAAATCAGTGTTACTTCTTCTCCCGATCTCACCGTCTGCGATTGCGGGATCTGGAACAATTGTTCTATTATTGTTGGGGTTTCGACGAAGAAAATTACGGAATTCAATCAACTGC
>JAPYYS010000696.1:0-41296 GCA_030522525.1 Campopleginae sp. 14b | reverse complement strand
AGAAAAAAAAAAAAAAAAAAAAAAAAAAAAGAAAAAAAAAAAAAAAAAAAAAAAAAAAAAAAAAAAAAAAAAAAAAAAAAAAAAAAAAACAGAATTTCGTTGCATTTTAATGAAAATTCGAGTCATTCTGATTTTAATTTAAATTATTTTATTTTAATTTTTTATTTTTCAAGTTGTCATGGATTTCGGCTTTGAAAAATGAAAACTTCATACTTCAGTGAACCGAATGGAGGGACTGGCGGTGACAATGGCACGAGCTTTCCTCGAGGCTGTGGTGCCCATTTTGCTTTGTGCGATGCATTCATATTCGCCTCCATCGCTTTCCGTTATTTCGTTGATGACAAGAGCTCCATCGTCGCGTACGACGTAACGTTCATCCTGCATGTTTAATTCGTCCGAATTCCTCATCCACTTGACACGCGGCTTTGGGTTTCCTGCAACCCGACAAGAAAACACTGCCGTCTGGCCGATTCGGACTTGGACGTCTTCCGGGCCTTCCATGATTCGTGGCTTGTCTGTAAAAATCAAATAAATTATTCGTTATAATATTTTTCCTTTATTTTCGCCCGGGGTCAAAAAGACCCAATGAGGATTGATAATTATGGAAAAAGTCTGAAATGGCATGTGTTTACTCAACCGCAGTGAAAATCAGAGATAGTCATGGCGTCGAGGGATTTTCCCTGCATTTCAACGGGCGATTGGCAAACGGCCGCCATTTCTCCAGGTTTGTCTCTCATGCGTTCGACCAGCCACATGAGATCGCAGTCGCAAACGAGCGCGTTGCTGTCCAATCGAAGTCTCGTCATCGGTCCAACGTTTTGAAAAGCATCATCAGGCACTCGTCGCAATTTGTTGTTGTGTAAAAAGAGACGTTCCAGTCGAGGCAAATTTCTGAACGTTCCTTTCTTTATTTCTGTCAGCCGATTGTGATGGAGATACAATTGTTCCAGATTCGACAAATTAGTAAAAGCATCGGACGATATGGTTTCTATTCGATTTTTGTACAAGTACAAAATTCGGAGATTTCTCAAACCGGCGAACGTGTTCGATCGTAAACTACGGATCTCGTTGTCGTTCAGCAACAGAGTGTCCAACTTCTCTAGCCCATCGAACGAACCTGCTCGGATTTCGGCGATACTGTTGAATCGCAAATCTCTGAAAAAGCAACCTCGTTTTAATAAACTTTTATCAATTTTTCTTATCACGATTTTGAAGTTTTCATCGCCGGAATGCAAAAAAAAAAATTTATAACAGAGCACAAAGTTTTTATTTTTATTTATTTTTATTATTATTATTTATTTATTTTTTATAGCGGAGGACAAAATAGCAGAGCACTATTATTGCGTCGACGATAATGGGACGGTCTTCTTTCCCATTTGGGAATGAACTAAAAAAATTGCAACGAATCAATTAATTATCGAAATAATGAATGAAAAGTATAATTGTCGATTTTGTCGAGGATGAAAACGTGAGAATCATTAATTTTTCGTTTTTATTCGTTTGGAAATATGAACCGAATTGTTTGCATCGCTCTAATAAACGATAAGAAAAATAATATACCACGAATCTTGCGAATTTATAGGTTCAACGACTGCTGGCTCGAGGCTGTGACAGATTTTCAGCGTTTGGTAAAAGGAACGTGGACCACATGGCAAGACGATTTTTTTCTTTCATATTTGTATATATCGATGACGTGATTTATGGATAAACTTCGAAGCCGTGGCGTTTCCCTCAGAGAGACGAACCACTCCCCACCGTAACTTGGTTGTTCTCTCTTTCTCACTCTTGTACACAAGCTCGAGAAACTTGTGTATACGTTCGTTGTTCTAAAATAGATTTTAAGCGTTGCTGAAGCATGAAAATCGCGCCGTTTGGAATCTGCTCGTGTTACACGAGGAACACCGTCGAAGGAACACGAAAAAAGGCTCGTCTTTATGGCCTTGATGGAAATGAGACGCTCATCCAAGCGAATTTAAAGCGCATTTCATTTTTCATGTCTCATTCGATTATCCTGCAAATGCTCAACGCGGTCACGATTTATTTGATTCGCTGGAAAAATTTTAATCAGCTCCGCGTTGAGGTTAATCTCTCGATATTCCATTATAAATTTATTACAGACCATCTTAGATTCCCCTCGGTGCAGGAATAGCCGCCAGTCTCTGAGTCATTCCTCGAATTAGCGAATAAGTGGTGCCCGAGGAAATCCAGCGAATAAAACTCAATTGATACATATCGAAACGATTCGCTCAACTCCGCGAGGAGACATTTCACTTTTTCATTATATCTTTATTTTTTTAATTCCTCACGTAAATACGTATCTAGTCGTGTGTGTAATTAATAAGAAACGATCGTAGAAAATTGCGTAAACGATACGATCGTATATTCCCGAAACAGGTCCGGGCGAGTGGACGCCAAAAATTATCGATAAATTATTAAAAAATGTGAATTTTTGTCCGATCGTGAAAAAAAACGACACTAATCGAAACACTACGGAGCTTCATTATTCCTAAATGCACATCCAACGTTTCTCGGACACCGCTTCGCACTTCACCCTGAACATTATTTATCTGCCGAATGAATATTTTCTCTTTCCCTCTCTCTCCGTCTCTAAAGATCGCTCCCACCTACGTACAGGAAGCGATAAACTTCAAAATTTCTCACCTCTTGACACTCGACTGTAAATAAATATCGGACATAGAAGAGCAGAGAGAAATATGGAAAAAAAAAACGACGCCTACGAAGGAATCTCATCCCTTCCTCGTCTCCTCGATCTCTTTCCCACTTTCTTTCGAGAGTCTCGTAGAAAAAGTGAGAAAATGTACGCTCGTTTGCTACTTCAAAGAAAAAAAGTGAAAATTCGTTCTGTAGGTGAGGCTCAACGTAAACAAAGCACAGTGAGAGGAAACAATGACGTTTGAGTCGTTGGAATTCAACGGAACTATTTTGTTCTATTTTCCGAAAGCAGAAGCCAAAAATAAATGTGCAGTTTTCGTCTGTGACAGTTTTCGCGAATAAAAACCCGAACGTCGAAGCAAAATTGAGGCGATTTCGAAAATTTGAAAAATTGTTGATGGACAGAGTATTTTTTGGTCGACTTGAACGATCGATGCAAAACTTCAGTATTGCTAGAAGGGTCGCGAGCTTCTTTTTAGCAGAGACTGAAAGGAAATACAATATTTTCATGAAACTCGATATATACTTACAGAACTGTCGTATTGATAGGTATCCTGGGTATTCTGTTGATTTTTTGAAACATGCATCTCACCGAAGTACCGAAGCACATGCACTTGTGGGGGCATTCGGTACGATACGAAGAATTAACGCGTTCGTAACGCCTCCGAAGATGTTGTTCGTTGTTTGTTGCGATCGAAGAAGCAACGAGGATGATAAAAACGAGGATTCCGAAAAAAGCGTATGGCCGAAAGCCACGGAAGGCTTGAGACCGTGTCATAGTGAATTTTTTTCGAGGTCTGGAATTTACTGGTTAAATATTTCGCCAGAAGAAACGCGTTTTTTTTCTTTTTAACGTTTTACGGCTCGTGTCCGCGCCATGAGGAAAAACGCGCGCAATAATGTCGATTCGCGAGGGAAAAAACGGCGGATTCGAAAGAACGAAAGTTTTTTATTGTTTCGATGTTTGAGCGCGAGTCGCGATGCCAGGAATTCAGTATCGCTGAGTCCGGCTCCGGCGTATCTGTGTCGCGAAACGAGAGAAAGGTCAGAACCTGTGGGAACGACGAAGCAAAACTTTATCAACTTGGTTTTCGAGACGAAGAAGATCGCGACGAGGAAAGAGGAGGATCGGCGCGTCTCGTATTTTATTGGACCGCGCGCGCGCGCTCTCACGGTGGCAAGAGAGCTACTGCGAGCTCGTCTCCTCGTAGGCTGAGCAATAAGCCGCGAACGCGCGCGGGACTCTGCGGACCGCCTGAGATCCCGACATCCCGACGACGACGAGCATTTGCCGCCGGCGCATTCAATACATATGTGAACGCTCGTTTATATACATCGCCCTTTATTCGAATCGATGTAAATTCATTTCACAAGCATTTCTCCATGTTTCCTCGAGTAAATAACTAAAATACACACACCGCGAAATCCACACGAGTCTGTTGTATCCAGTGGATAATCCTTCGAGAGAAAAGCGTGCATTAGCACGTCCACACACGCGAAATAAACATACAAACGACACGTAAAACTTCTACGAGCTCGCAGGGAAAATATTTCTCGGTATATGTACACACGTTTGTGCGTGTGTGTGATTATGTACGAGCTGAGAACCGTGAGCAAGATATAAACTTGCAGCGCTCGCGCGCCAAGGGGCGAGTACGAGAAAGAACGAAGCGGCTGAGCGATGCATGGGATTTCTATGTCTATACACATCGATGGTGGGAGTCAAGCGAGTCAAGTCATATATGTTTCTATTTGTATACATTTGTGTTCATGCCGAAGCAGCAGGGCGAGCGAACTCGATGTATTGGTGAGCAGGACACGCAGCAACAGGCTCGCGATCGTGGCATTTCCGATCGAGGTGAAATGCTCGGGAGCACGAGGAATCGAATCGAAATCGATCAAGTCCAATAAATCGATTCATTTCCAATGAGCCGAAAATATCTAGGCACGAGTTAACATAAACAATGATACTCGATTTGCCCACTAATTCGTTCAAATCTGGACTCGAGTCCCGAACGTCCATACATTCCGAAAATTTAATGTTTACGTCTCGATCCGATTCTCTATGCATTCGCCTTTCCCCTTTCTCACACTCCTGCCGTGTGTTGTCCTCCGCGGGTGATGAGGTTTACTTTTGATTCACGCATCAACGAACATCGCCGCGAGAGAAAGTAAAGCCCTGTACACACGTACGAGCGTGACGTGTGAGAGTGAGCAGCGGAGATCGAAAAGATACGAACTTAACGAGTGGCGAAAGGGAGAGGGAGGGGAAGTCGCGCGGAGAAAGGACGCGCGGGGGAAGAATCGATGGGCTATCGTTAATATCTGAATTTGCTATTCGTGTGCACGTGACCACGAACAATGGGAAACAAATAACAAATAAAAAAGCGCGGCCATCTTTTACTTTATATTTTTCCACTTCGATTTTTTTGAAGATTTAACCAATTGATCGATTCAAGTCGAAGAACGTTGCGTTTGCAAAAGAATTCGTTCATTATTCACATGTTTAGTGGAAAGACAAAGGTCACGTGACGACAAATGGTGCGTGAGTGTACGATAAGTGTCGAGCTCATCTTTTCGAGCAAGATTTCGTAAGCTTTCTTCTGCTCGGTCTCTCGCGTCCTCCGTTTCGTACAGTGTCTTTGTCCCGAGAGAACGATAAAACTATTATACAACAATGTGACGAATATACTGGATCACGGATGAGTCTCGGGAAATAATATTTGGATGACCTACTGGTCTCAAACGTGGCTCGCAATCGCTGAGAATTCTTTCGATGCATAAAAGTATATGTATATATGTTTAAAATTGCTATTCTGGAATTCGAGCAGATTAAAGTGGCATCGCCTCGGCGTACAACCGCGGAAGATTACAAAATAATCCTTGTCCCATCCGATTATTCACTCGGGCGAGTTAATAACGACAGAAGTGGAAAAAATCGTAGTGTGGGAGAGAGATTAATAAAATGTCGAAAAAGTTTGGAGGTTATTACGTAAAACGATGCCACCGTATGGACCGTCGAACGATCCGTGGCCGCATTAATCGGATATATTTTTTGTTTTTTTTTTTCTTTTCGTTCGGCTCAGTCAGGGCTGGCCCGGGTCGATGCTCCAATACGAAATCGACCATACGGCCGAGCGATTAAGCGCGGATATATATTATGCGGGGGCGCTTAATAAACAAGCGAGCAGCGATATGCGCTTACGCGACCCTGACAGTAGTGTGGGCTTGGTCCCGTAAAACACTAAATACGTATAGACCCTATGATGTCAACCAAACGAATCATAGCTCTCACTAACAAAGAGCGCGGTTTCGTAACTGCCACAAAAGAGCTTTGTGCTGTTTTCTACCGACGAAGCTCGACCTTGAACGAATGCCTATGTAAACAGTGGAACAAATACATCGTTATGGCGCCTTATCTACTTAATTTTTTTCGGAAAATGTCGCTGAATCGGGTAAAAGTTTACACAGTTCAAATCTTTGAGATTTTATTCCGAAAGTAAAATCTTTCCTGGTCCATTGAGCCATCGGGAAAGAAAGAAAATGTCCAGCCCCCCGGGAAAATAGCAAAACGTGGAAAAATCAACTTTCGAAATCAGCAGCCGTGTCTCTAGCACATTAGGGCGGTCCATGCCGACTGATGCCTCAACAAAAACACGAATGGGCCGCGGTTTCGTGCGATTACGGAGTACACGATCGCAAACTCGCCCCCCCCCCCCCCCCGTTCGGTCGAATTGCCCAAATATTACGAGAACACTTAAGGCGGCCTTTTTGTGTAGCCCAAAAATAGCCAGTGACTCGAAGTATTTCGAAGATGCATTTTTTTTCGTTGCACAACGATTCGTTTCTTTGCGATGAGCGTTCCTTTACGATATGTTATGTAAATATTAAGAATCGATCTATACAACAATGTATAGGGTGAGACCCGATACGACATGTGAGCATGGAGGATTGCGGAGCTATTGGACGATTGATATGCTAATGGAATCCCTAATAATAGTTAATAGTATCCTCCCACTACTCGATAACCGTGACGGCATTTAATCCGTTCGTCTACGTTTCTCTCATCGAGATCGACGAGATCGTTGCACCAGCGATTTTCTGTACCAATAAGAAATGCTTCGGGAGCATACGAGCTCGGCTCAAGCAGAATATGCATCCCAGTCACGGCAATTCGCCTCCATTCTTCGTAAGCGTCATTTTTCAACACCGTTCAACAGCTGATCAAAATAAAATCATTAGAGTTCGAGTAGAAAAACGGGAAATGTGGGCTCGAGATTTTTTATTTCGATCGGAAAATTTGTGAGTAAAAATGTGACTCGAAACTCGCAGTCATTTTTCGTTGACTGCGTCCCTGTCAAAAATCGGAACTGCTCCCGAAAATACGCGAACGGAACGAGAAACAAAACTCGCGACTCGCGTCCGGCTGTGGGTCGCGGCGGCGTGGTGGGAGACTTTCGAGCCGCGCGCAGTCCAGGAGTGGGAAAACCGACAAATTCGCATTACATTATCGTGCAGCTGCGCGAGTCTCGACTGTACCTCCGCGGCGTGAAGCACAGACAGAGCGCACAGGGCAAAAAAAAAGAGGGAGAGGAAGAAAAAATATCGCGTAAGCCGAGGATCCGGTGATTCTGTGAAATATAAATTTTATTCGAGTCTCACGAGGCTCCATAGCCTCCCGTTCACACACCCCATACATTCATAATAATAATATTATCAACTGTTGAATCATTTTCATTCTCAAAACTTGCTCGTTGAGAATTATTGCGACTGTTTCTTCAAAATTCATGCTCGCCTTTCGATTTTTCGAAGTTTAGTTGAATTTTTTAATCGAATCAGTCAATAACGTAGACGATTAATCTGAATCGTACGATTAGGTGATTTGTGTTGAAATTCGGTGTCTGAGTTTTTCTCGTGTCACAGCAAACACCCAAATGTATGGAAATACGTTTTACAACTTTGTTTATTGTTTTTTTCACGCGCTCTTTCGTCTATGTACAAAGGAATGAGCTGGTTCGCTACATTCGATTGAGTCAATGCAGTGTAAACTTGCTTCTCGTTGCTCTCGAGTGTCCGGACACGTAGAAACCCGGACAGACGGACTTGTCTCTCGAATCAATCGAATCAGCGGACTAAATATATCTTGAGAAGTCTTCTCCATGGCTCTTTTTTCTCTCGCGTTCGCCTTCGGATCGCGCGGACACTTTCGTCGCTTCAAAGCCAACAAATCAAACTCTTGTGTATGAATTAAAAAATAGAATGCTCTTTGCAACGGTGTCCTCGGCCACATGATGTTGGAGAAAGCGAAGACTCCATACATACTCTGTACAACGTTGAAGAACTCGAATCGTACGTGCGACCGTTTCAACGGATGAAAAGAAAAAAATTTACAAGTTTATGAAAAATAAGAGGAAAATAACGAAACAAGCGCCGCTCGGTCCGTCCGGAAAAATGTCGCATTCGGCGAATGGGAATTGGAAAGTTCCGGAGTCGCAAAGCGGGCGTTTTAAGATTCCGGCGAAGTTGCGGTGGATGGTCCCTCGGGTATCGACTCAACGAGGAGCTCGGGCGTCTCTTCGTTCAGGGTTTTCCAGCGGTCATCGGACTCGGTTGTTTCTCATGCGATTTTCATGAATATCGTGCGGTCTCGAACTTTGCAGTGTCTCAATTCACGCAGCGCTCGTTGAGCCTCGTTCGGCGAGACGAAGGCGACTCTCGCGTCTCCCGTTGGCATCCCCTTCTCGTTGTATCGTCTGATTACGTTTTCTCGCTTGACGTCAAAGTCTCGGAAGAATTCGATTATCTCGTCGATGTCGGCCTTGAACGGAACGTTCTCGAGGGACAAGACGCATCCGGGTTTTCCAAAGCCTTCCACGTAGTCCGGATGCCTCGGCATTCCCATGTGACGACCCATGTGCATCCCCATGTGCATTCCTGGCGGCGGAGGCGGCGGACCGCCTCGAAGAGGCCCAAAGCCTCCGCCCCCGCCGGCGCCGCCGTTTCCAAATCGCGGCGGCATCGGCGAAAACCGAGGCGGCCTCATGTCTGGATTTTGGGAATAAAGTTGATGTTGCGCCTCCATCATTTGAGCTTCGGATATCGCAAGAGCTTCGAGCATTTTTCCTCGCCCGACGAGCTCAATGTTCGGCAAATTCTTACCAAAAGGTACGCCGTTTTTTGTTGCTGCTCGACTCGCGTCTTCCGGACTATCGAACTCGCAGAAACACTTGCCCGCGGGTTTTCCATTTGCGTTCAACATTATGTGGATCCTGTGGGGCACGATGCCGATTCCATCGGCAAACCAGTCCAGAACGTCCCTCGTCATCGCGTGGAAAGGAATTCCACGGACGAGCACGCACTCGGTATTCGAAATCGCATGCCCATCCTTTCCGTTATTCTCCAGCTCGTGGATCCTCTTGGCTGCGATGAATTTCTCCTCAGAAATCGCATTCGCCGCGACGATTTTAGGTCCGATCTTTAAATTTCCACAGTTCAATGCATTTTTGGCTTCTTCGACTCGGGAAAATTGCACGAACGCCGATTTCGAGTCTTTGCTCACGCTTATAAAAAGGTCGTTGATTTTTGAGTCGCCGAACAATTTTGCAATGTCCATTTCTTTGGCGAAAGTCGGTAATTCCGTGACGTGAATACACGTCGAGTTTCCAGCTTTTTCGCTGTTGTTCGGGCCCGATTGCTGCTTCTCCGGGTCCGGCGAATTGTTAGATTTCTCTTGGGAACTTTTTCTTTCCGGCACAAAAGAATCGATCGCTTTGTCGAAAATGCTCTCGTCCAGGTGGAGAACTTCGACCTCCGAGCCGCGGATAAATCGTGGGCCGTTCAGAGCCGCGTCTTTGCCTTCGCATTTGCTGAATTTAATGTAAGCGATTCCGACGCGATTACCGTGCGTGTCGTTTATGAGTTTGAGTCCGTCTTTCCGGATGTAAAGTCCCTGGAAGGCGTGTCTGATGTCGCTGTAATTCGCGTCGAGGGGCATGTTTCGGAGTTCGACGCAATTTCCGTCTGGATGCCCGGAGTTATTGTCGTTTGAGAATCTCGAGGAATTGCACGAGTTTCTGGGGCCTCGATCTCGAGATTCCGGTCCGTTTGGTCCGAAGGCGTCGTAGTGTGGCGCCTGGTTAGATTGTTGAAAAGCATTTGGGTTTCTGCGGCCGTCCATTTCTTGCATTTTGTTGATTAGCATCGGGTGGTTCGGTCGCAAACCTCCCGGTCGATACGCACTGGAGTTTGAATTGTTTCCAAATGCGTTGAAGCCACCGTGGGCTGGAGAATTCACGAGATCTTGACCTCCGAAGCAAGGACTCGATCTCGAGGGATATCGAGAGTTTTCGAGGCGCGAGGATTGGTCCTGAGGCGCCCAGGGCTCTCGGCCTCGGTTCATCGACGAACCCAACGGTCCGAGATTCGGGAGACCAGCTGCGGTCGCTAAATTGGGTGGCAACACGGCGTTTATGCCCAGGCCGATTCCTGGGGGCGGAACAATGTTTGCTACGCCGTTGAGGCCGTTCAGGGCGAACTGATTCGATGGCAACATCGGCCCTTGACCCAGGGAGCCAGGGCCGCCAAAAGGCAGTGATCGCTGCTCGGAATCTTGAGCCAAAGCGGCCACACCAGCTCCTAGAATTCCCGGGGCGAGCATGACGTTTTGCATTTGATTTTGTGGCGGAACTTCCCAGATTCCGTTGTCAGGGACGCCCAGCTTTTTCGTCGAGCCTTTTGTGTTCGGGCCCTGGCCCGGTTTGTCCTTGGGAAAGTGTCCGACGATAACGACCTCGCTGGGATCGTCCTCGTTGTTCTCTTTGCGACGATCATTCCCGCTGCCTCTTTTGCCATCGCGATCTCGAGATCGCGTGCGGTCTCGCGACCTCGATCGATCTCGGCGGCGACGACGATCTCGACGATCTCGGTCTCGGTCCCGCGATCTGCTCCGATCGCGGCGACGACGGTCACGTCCACGATCACGATCTCTTCTGTCCCGGTCGCGGTCTCGGTCGCGCGATCGAGAACGATCTCGCGATCGCGAACGCTCTCGACGATCCTTTCGATCTTTGCTCGTCACTGTCTCGTTCTCGGTGTCGCGATCCTTGTCGCGCTTCTCGTTCCCCGTTGACAAGGATTCGACCTTCCCTTGACCGATCCCTCCGCCTCCTCCGACCACGATGTTGCTCGCTACGTTCACCGGAGGATTCTGCATGAATGACTGCAGCGACAACGTTTGCTGTCTCGCTGTCTCGATCACTTTCTGCATTTCCGTTCGTGAACTCAGCAACAATTTTATCTTCATCTCCTTGATCTTGCCCCCATCGTTCATCATCGCTTGACGCGCATCCTCGTCCGTACTGTAAATCGTTTTTTTTACAAATTTATTCAACCGTTCGTTCATTTATGTCTCGTGATTTTATTTCCCTCCTGAACCCTCCGCGGATCATGTGATTTTTTATGGCGCCCAGGATCATAAGGATCCTTTTGGTCCTGCCACTTGTATCTCGCGTATTTGCAGAGAAAAAAAATTGGAAAAAAATCCGCAATACTCTCCATTGATTCTCTTTTAACCCTCAACTGTCTTTGGGGGTTGCATCAACCCCATAGTCGTTTTCGACTTCCGAAACCCTTCAGAATTATAATTTTCTAACTTCAAAATTCAAATTTTCTTTAACACAAAGACATTCCTTCTGGATTTTTTTTTTTCAATTTCAAAAATTACACGAATTGAAAATAATCGACGTGGCATCACACGTGAGGGTTGGAAAGGCATCATAGAATTTCTTGAAATATTTTAATTCCAATTTTTCGATTATTTATCGCTTTCCACAGTGGGTGGCGTTGATTGCGCTCTTAATGACTATTACGTCACGATCTGGAGGCGTGACTGACAAGGGTTGAGTTTTTTAAGTAACCAGAGTCATTGCATTTGTTTTATTTTGAGATAAAACGTTTCGGAAAACAAGATTTTCGAAAAAATGTTGTCGTCTGGGTCTACAAGACCCAGACCATCCGCGGAGGATTCAAATTGAGTTGTTTAAGCAATTCTAAAGAGAATTCATTATGCGAGTCTAGTAGTTAGAAAGATTCCATAATTCATTTATATTCCGAGTACGAATTCCTCAATGTTTCGATACAATTGAGAGGCACAATTTTTCTTGGCACATAAATTAAGGTAGAAGTTCCGCCAAAGTTGTTTTGGACTCCTTACTTTCGTGTTCATTCCAAAGATGGCCTTGGACGACTGTCACCGCAAAGTACGTGCAATGTTTCGAAACGATTCATCGTCCCGTACTCGAAACTTAAGGGATCGAAGATCGGAGACTGAGAACTCGGAGGCGGAGAACAAAATTAATAAAAAAATTGCCACCAACTACGAAGTCAAAGTGACCTTGAGCTTTGGCCAATTATCGTTGAGCATTTATTTTTGTCAGTGCAGGCTTTTATTTTATTTTCGAGAAAATTGATATTTTGTCCAGTAAAAATTGCTCAAAACTCAAGGTCACGTCCGGATTCGCTCCATAACGGTAACGCTTCGGTTTCTTCTGAAATAATGAAGCGATTTCGAGCGTGTCTGGTTTCTCAGGGATCAAAAGTTTCGAGTCATAAACCGCGTGTGTTATTCTTTAGGAACGTCAGTTATTTCTGGATCCTCAAAATTTACACTTGGAGATTTTTCTCAACATTTTATACGTTCACGTTCCTTTGCCATAAAATAACCGACGTTACGTGAGTATTCCACGAATTACTGTGTTCGAGGTTCGAGATTTTCATAGATTCGGCAACTTTGGGACGTGACTGTGGCGGAATTACTACCTTAAGACGTTTTTTTCTCTTTTTGTACTTCGTTTGACGTAAAGTACGAAAAAATGACAAGACGACGATTTCGGAGATCGGATTGAGTCGCAACCCGGAAAATGCTGGCGTTCCTAGAGAAACGGAGTCGCGAGAAAATGGAACGAGTGATTTTTCCATCGTCGATGTTATTTTACTCGAGTGCAATAAAAAATGTTTTTTTTTTTTTTGATTTTTCGAAATGATTTTGTCCTTTAGAGACGCAGATTGTTTTTGATTGGATGAAATTACCTGAAAGCTATGAAAGCATCGCCTAATTCACCACCAACAATGTGGACACCGCCTTCCGGAATGCTCAAGCCTCGGAAGAATTGTCGAATGTCGAGAGCGTTTGCTGACCACGCCAGGTTCTGTAGTCTGATAATAACGCTCATTTTAGCGGAGTGTTGCGCGGGCTAGAGTGTCTTCCTGTAACCGAAGCGAGTGCAGAAAAATGTTATTACGAAGAAAAAAAATAATAATCCTTCACGAAGCATCAGCTCGGGTTTCGAAGAGAAAGAAATGGAAGCTGGTGAAACAATGAAACTTTGATTCGTCTCCCAGTGAATTTCCTCAACTTCGACGACCGTCATTATTTATCGATCTTCATCGATATTAATTAAGCATATTGGATGGTGAATTTTTACAGAGAACGACTCATTCTTTTTTCTCAT
Source organism: Campopleginae sp. 14b (assembly GCA_030522525.1). Lineage (NCBI taxonomy): Eukaryota > Metazoa > Arthropoda > Insecta > Hymenoptera > Ichneumonidae > Campopleginae sp. 14b. Next base: position 28,115 of record JAPYYS010000696.1, on the reverse strand, counting down.
ACACTTTTTTATTTCTCACTTTTCATCGGTCTCATCGTAATAAACATAAATTAATTTTCATCTTTTGTCATTAGTGATTAATTATTATATGCTCAGTTACTAATTATTCATTAAAGTAATTGATTCATTATTTGTCTCATTAGTAAACGAGAATTCAATTAAAAATGTGAGTCATTAATAAAAGTAATTGTCTCGTTGGGCCATTTAAAAAATAATTAATTAATTCATCGTTCATTTAGATAAATTGAATTGATAATCGATTAATCCGCAAAGTAATGAACTAATCGATTACGTAATTAATCGTTAGCTATGAGATTTGGATTTTTGTTGTCCATGTGCACAAAAATCGATTTAACTTGAATTTTCGATTCATGGATTATAATTTTTATCGTCACACACTATCGTCCTATTATTATGTGATTTAAGCCTCAATTATGAATGAAAAAATCTGAAAAAAATCATGGTCGATCTTCAGATTGCATTTCTAGAGCGGAAGTAGAAAATTTTGATTGTTTTTTTACTGATTTTTAATAATTCTTTCTTTCATTGAATATTAAGCAATGTGCAGAGAAGGCGGACGGAAAAGAGCCCGGATCACGGGGTCACGGTTAATATTGAGAATTTCGTTGCTCAACGCGATCAGTCTACGATCCGTGAGAATTGAAATCAATTCCATCAGCAAGTAACATTTATTTCACATTAAATAAATAAAAAAATCAATTTCATCGTCTGAGCAGCAGATAATTAGTCACGCGCTTTTTTTTCTAGAATTTCTATACGGCAAATCGTACGTGCACTTGGTGGACCAACGTGTGGAGTGTGTTATGAAGTAATCGAAAGGAATTCCTTCGCCTCGTACCCGCCAATTGATGACGAAATGTTTTTATTTTATTTTTTATTAACGTGAAGAATCAATAATTTGTCTCTTTTTTCTTAGAAAAAGTCGAGGATTGATTATCGCAATTTTTATTGGAAATCGACGACGCTCCTTCAAAAACTAGACATTTGAAGATTTTTTGAGAGAATAAACAAAGAAACGGCGCGACGACGCACTTGATGGTTACGGAATATTTTTTTTCCTAGAAAATTCCAATTCGCGGATAATCGAAAGCCTTTTCTTTGGTTTTTACAACGCCGACTCGTGCGAGACATTGAATCCGTTGACCCAAAAGCTTCTGCGCCCTCATCGATTAGTCCGAGCAAAAGGGACCGTTTGGCAATTAATCTCATTCATTTAAATCGAGCGTTTATCTAATCCATAGAAATTGTAAGGTCGAACAGCTTCACGACGTCAACAATCGAGATGCAGCTCAGCAGTGATCCTGAATATTCCATGGAAACGATAGACAATCCCTCGACTTGCAATAAATGAAGCATCAGAAAAATATTCGAGCAAAACTCTCGCTTACTGATATTTTTTTCGAAACAAAAAAAAACGGCCAATGCCCTTTTCGATCCCTCGAAATGAAGGCCAGGCCTGAAGAATTCTTAGAAACAACATTTCCTCGGTATTTCTCGTGCGAACGACCGCAACGGAACTGTAAACGTTCTTTGGTCCGCCAAGGTCGTTGAGGTCACGGCGTTGATGTATCGAATAACGATTTTTTCGGCGTATTTTTCATGCGAATAAATACGGAAAAAATGTATTCACTTTATTGTTCTAAAAGTTTCGACGTTTCACAGAAAATAATTCTCGTAATTTTGTATTTATTAATCGAGCATTATTCGTGATTACGCCGTTCGAAATTCGAGCGGAAAAAAATTATCTTTTCGCAGAATTTTCGACGTTTTTCTTTTAAAATCTCGTTTTCATTGAGAACGTAGGAGTAAAATTCAGAGTCAGAAAAAAAATGGAACGAACAAGCCGAAATGTTGAAACTGGAGTCGATCGCAGGGAAAACTTTTGAACGGTGAATTTCAAAGTCAAGTAAATTCCAATAAAACTGAAATTTTCAATGTCGAATAATCCGAAGGTAGGAGGACGAGTTTAGGGGTTGAAAATGAAGAAACAGGGAGACAAAGAGATAAATAAAAGTCGACGAGCTCAGCACGAATAATTCGACTCTGCATGGCGACGAGAAAATCCTTGCACGCGCTGAAGAGGGCACGCGCGTAAGTGAGAAATCGATCGCTAATAATGTCGTTCCATAGAAATAACAAATTAAAAGTCATCTCATGAGAAATTGTGTTTTTTTTTCCCTGGCAAAACGGACGAGCACAAATTCAAACCCAAAACTAGAAAAAAAAAAACTTGAAAAACCATTTAAAAAAATGAAATAATAATCATAAGCCATTAATTTATTTGTCGCTGCGTCGAAGAATATTTTCTTCCTTTCCTAAGTTAATTGAAGAAAAGTTTAATGAGAAAAATAACAGAATATACGAATTTTTCCGAAGAAAATTTGTTCAAAAAAAAAGAACCGAAATTTCATGGAGCCTGCGACCTGATTCTCATTCGTGAGCTTTGTTCCTCTGCCGGAGATTCATTCGACTCGGCTTAGTAGCTTTCGCCTGACAAGATGCTAAACAAATTTTTGCAGCAGAGATTAAATATATTCAATGATTTGCACTCTGCGTTCTTGAAAGGGAAAAGACGACGATTTTTTTAAATGGTGAAGAAAAAAATGGTCTGCTGAAGGGCGAAAAATAAATAATAATGAAGCAAGTCTAAGAGTTGTAATGATTTGTCAGGGCGTTTTGTCTTTTGGTTCTAAATTCGAGGGCAAGAGAAGATTTTGAACGAGGCGATCGTCCGTTGACTCGTGGCTGGATAAATCTGCGTACAGAGAGGCGAAGAAACAGCGCTGAGAAGATGCGAAAGTAATTGAATCGCAGCAGACGAATTATCCCCGAACATTCCGTTTGCAAAACACGTGAAACATGGAAGATCGCAGGCTCGTGTCGAGGTTCCTGTGCAGTTTTTCACTGGAGCACCGAGAAGTATGTTTTTTCTCATTCATACAGAAAACAACGAAGACGAATGTGCGAATCGAAATGACGCGTATCCAGCGTTTCGTACATCAACAGGCTTTCTACGAGTTTCTTCGACTTTTACTTTCGAGAGATTCTAACTGCAGCGTGTATCTTTCGATCATATCGAGACCAAATAAGTCAGGATTTCGTTTTCGAAACGTGGCAAATTTAACTTTCAACATTGTACCAGTTTTTTCAATCTCTTTGAGTGATTTCTGTCACATCTCCTCGAACATCACGCTGAAGAGACGAAAATACGTAATTCTTTCATGTCGAGTTCAATTTCTACCTCCAGAAATACAAAAAAAAAAAACGAAAAAATAAAAAAATTGCATTTTTAGAGATAAATTGGAGATCTGAAATTCTTAAATCGCAGAAAATCCGAAATTATTCAATTTATAAAACAAATCCGCTGTTTTATCGGTCTTCAGTGAATGGATTAATCATAAATTTTCTTTATTTTACACCAACACTCGGCTCATGCTTTCTATCGAGCCGGTCGAACGAAAATTTTTAATTTTTGTTCCGACAGATTAATGTTTTTTTTTTTCTCAATTTTTTTCTCTAAATGAGCGAAGAATCGAAGCATTTCATTCGGATAATTTTCGATTGTCCCTCCTGTGACAAACTTACCTTTTCCTTTGGTGCTCATACAAAAAATAGGACTAAAGCCAACGGTTCTCAGCGGAAGAGGGCAAATTTGCAAGAAGCCCAAAAGCTTCCTGCCGGCTCAAAAGAGATCAGAGCCAAGAATTAAGTTGTCACTCTTTTCTCGTCTCGGGAGAAGATGAAATATCGCTCGAGCGTAAACTCGTTGGTGAGATTGGAGAGAAAGTTATAGAATGCGCGACTCGACGCAGGAAGCCAATGGAAAAAAATGGAGAAACGCTTTTTTTTTTCTCGGGGCGAGCCAAATGTTCCTTTTGTTTTGTCAAAAATTATTCAGGACGATTGTTACTTACCGAAAGCAAAAAAATATTGTTGACGATAATGAGAAAGTTGTGAGGCAGAGTAAAAAATAGTGTCGCTCTAATCGATCGGAATTAATAACTAATTTTTATTGATATGGATAAAATTACCTTAACCGGAACTTCGGGGACTCTTTAGACTTTTTCACTGTTATTTGCTCTTGTTGCGGCGTGTTCTTCGCTTTGAGAATCTAAAATTCGTTAAAGACGAAGAAAATAACGAAGCGACGATCCGACGGAGATGAAAAAAACGATGAGCGTCTCAACTGACCAAGTTGCTTTTGCGACGGGTGTTGATTTTTCTCTAAAGTCATTTCAAGATAGCATCCATCGTGGCTCGCTCAACGAGTCAGAGAAAATACGATTTTTTAATGCTTTTTGTCTATTTTTTCGTTTTTTTTTTTTTCAATCGATTTTTTTTTTCGTTTTTTTTTTTTTCCAACGACTTTTCGGTCGCGAAGCATCTAACGTGTTGCGGATTTCGACTAAGGCGCCCTGAAACACACACCAATTTTTTCCATTCTGTACTCTCGAGCGAGCGAAACACACACAGGGACGCTTTTTTCATTTATTGTTATTATTTTTATGAGTTTTTTCGAGAACGAGACGTAAAAAGTGAGGGAAATGGTGACGATTTTCGTGAGAGTATGATTTTTGAGCAATGAACGTGCGAAAAAGAAGGAGTTCGAAATAAATGGAGCACCGCATCTTTGGCACGTAATGGCGGACGCCGTTGGCGTTACGTGTTACTTTTTCGTACACCAGATTCACCGGATTTATGTACGAACTCAGATTTTGAGGTGGGAAACGCGCGGCGCGGCTGCGGACACGCTTACGTTGGGATGTATGGAAATAAAGATATAGAGAAAGAGAGAGCGTAATTAACTCAGCCACAAGAGGCAAACTTACGATTCGGCGCAACGAACTATCTCCACTGAGGCAAATGATCCCGAGAAAACGCGGAATTTTTGTTCTCTTAGAGCGTGCGGATTATTTTCTTTTAGGGCTCTGTGCTGCGACGGTTTTTGTCACAACGAGACCAGGAAATACGAACGAACAGATGCTGAGAAGTTGAGTTGGATATCCCTCGCTGAACGAAGCCGATGATTCTGGTTGAAAAAGGAGAAACGCTTGTTTTCCCTCGATGGAAATACGTGCAGCCCTCACGATGAGCGTAGCTCGCCTAATGGCTGACTGGCTAAAACGCACAAACAGCAAGCCGAAGTGCTGCCACCTCGGTTTCTAGGCTTTCTGACGCTTTTGCCCTTCACAGCATTGCACGGCCAAGCGCGCGCGCATAGAGGCGCATGCGCACGCGGAATTTTTCTATTTTTTTTGCACTGAACCGTGGCGAGTAGTGGGGGGCAAAAGTTCCTATCAAGGCACGCATTAGTCTAATGAGTTTATGACGAGTTATATTTTCTATTGTTAAGGAGAAAAGCATTAACCCTAATGATGCCTCAAAGAAAGTACGAGAAAAACTTTTTTCAGAGTTGAGCGAATAAAATCAACGTCGACACTACGTCGACACTTTTCCGTTTCTAGTAAAATGGGAGAAAAAATATATAAAAATATCATACGATGCAATTAAAATATGAGCTCGAGATTGAATTCGTGCTCGACTTGAATTTAAAAAAAATAAAAGTATTATTTTGAATACTATTGTAAAGTCGGCGTTGAATTTTTCAAACAATACAAATCAGCTAGCGAGATGAAAAGTCGCAATCACGGAATTGATAAACTTCACTACCGCGAAGGGCGACACCGCCGACACAAGGGAGACTAGAGCCTTGGGCACTCAACACGTATACGTCAGTACGTCACGCACGTGTTGTGTGTACAGTACGCGTAACCCTTGAATTGATGTAAATAAAAGATTGATCGATGTTAAAAAATGTCATGACAATAACATTCTGGGATTCCTATGAGTGCAAGTGTGTATGCAGTCGAGAATTGTGTGTCAAGTATAAATGATTTTCATTCTTTAATCCAATAAGGAATTATCTCTGCGAACCGGCTGTTCCCAACCTCAAAATGGTCAAGGAACAGTACCGAGAAACTGACGTTGCACGAAAAATGTAAGTGAATAATACTACTATGCGAATTTCGCAAAAACTCAGTCCGAACTTTTCAATTGTCAAGCCATTTTTATCATCAATTTGATTACCCATTCGCGTCCAAAGCATTTCTTAACCTAAAAACTTTAATTCCATCATTTCTCGATTCCTGATTGTGACTCCTTCGAAACAGGCTCGACAGAACTGGAATTACTCGTGAAAAAAAAACTATGAAACGAGGATTCATCCCTGAAAGGCCTAAATTTGTGCATTGTGCCTTTATTTAACGATTTCGAGCGCACTTAACCTCCAATATAGTAATTTAGTTTCGACGATTTCCTATCGATAATGCGTCGAATTTCCACAAGTCTTTTTTTCCCTGAGCCAGCAATCGATGTTTTTCAGCTCTCATGTTTCGTTCGGAGTTGACAGTCGCCACAACATGGAGAGGCAAGCCCATATCCATGTTGTGGCAAAAAATTTGTACAGTCAGGACAGTCAGCACACTCCTGTCCAGTTTGGAGTTCTCGACAAAAGAATGGTGACTAAAAAAACATGAATCGAAAAAAATAATCACGCTCGACGAAATTTCGAACAAAATTGAGAAAAAATTATTTTTCCCACCCAGGGCACTTGTTCCAACGCGAGTCCGTGCGGAACATGTGGCAAATCGCTGAGCGAATGCATCGGTCATTACGGCTACATAGATCTTGAATTACCAGTTTTCCATGTCGGATATTTCCGCTCGGTAATCGGGATTCTGCAAACGATTTGCAAGGTAAACATCGACTTTGGTTTTTGTCTTTCAAAAATCAAAAAAATCGAAGCAGAGCAGGAGAATTCTAAAATTTTTCAATTTTTTGCAGAAATGTTCACACGTCATGCTCTCGCCGATCGATAAAAAAGCTTTCCTCTCACGTGTACTGAACCCGAATCTAGGATATCTCAGTAGGAAAGCATTACGCAAAAAAATCCTTGAAAAGGCGAAAAAGACAACGACTTGCCAAAACTGTCGTGAAATTAATGGCACCGTCAAAAAAGCCGGTCTGCTCAAAATCGTCCACGAAAAATACAAGTCCAAGAAAAAAACCGATCCCATTATACTGGAAAAGTTAGCAGAGTACAGCAACGTCACGGAAGAGAACAAAGAGTTGGACAGCATTTTGCAAAGCGGTTTGGTCCACATTCTCAATCCGCTCGAGGTAAAAGCGACAAATTTCCAAAAATCAAAATTCCGACGGAATTTCGTGGAAATTAGTAAATTCTACGGTTTTTTCTAGGTCCAAGGAATTTTGGAACGCATCCCAGTTTCGGACGTTCCACTTTTGCTAATGAATCCAAATTGCGGTTCGCCGAAGGACCTGATTTTGACGAGAATCCCGGTCCCTCCGATTTGCATCAGGCCGAGCGTAATTTCGGATTTAAAAGCAGGAACGAACGAGGACAATCTGACGATGAAACTTTCGGAGATCGTGTTTATCAACGACGTGATTCAGAAGCACAGACAGAGCGGAGCGAAAGTCCAAATGTACAACGAGGATTGGGAGTTTTTACAGCTGCACTGTGCTCTCTACATCAACAGTGAAATGTCGGGTATTCCTCCGAACATGCAGCCTAAGAAGTCTGGCCGAGGTTTGGTGCAGCGTTTGAAGGGCAAGCAAGGTCGTTTCCGTGGAAATTTGTCGGGGAAACGTGTAGATTTTTCCAGCAGAACTGTCATATCTCCGGATCCTAATCTTCGAATCGAGCAAGTCGGAGTCCCGATTCACGTGGCGAAAATTCTCACGTATCCGGAGAGAGTCAATTCCTCGAATATAGAATTGATGCGGAGTCTCATTCGGAATGGGCCGGAAGTTCATCCGGGAGCAAATTTTGTCCAGCAGGGAAAAACGCAGTTCAAAAAGTTTTTGCGCTACGGAAATCGGCAAAAAATCGCTCAAGACCTCCAATATGGCGACATCGTCGAACGCCACTTGAGAGACGACGATGTCGTTCTGTTCAATCGTCAGCCATCGCTCCATAAACTGAGTATCATGGCGCACAAAGCAAAAGTTCTGGAGCATCGAACTTTTCGCTTTAACGAATGCGTTTGCACTCCGTACAATGCTGACTTTGACGGTGACGAAATGAATTTGCATTTGCCACAGACTGAGGAGGCTCGAGCCGAGGCTTTGGTTCTCATGGGGGTAAATAGATGGAAATTGCAAATTGCAAATTCCCATAATCGCGAATTCGCCGTAAATTAATCGATTCCCTTTTCAGAATAAATCGAATCTGGTGACCCCGAGAAACGGCGAGCTCCTGATCGCTGCCACTCAGGATTTTATCACGGGCGGTTATCTCTTGACCCAAAAAGACACGTTCCTCAACAAATCACAGGCTTGTCAATTGGCCAGCTGCTTATTAGCAGGCGATGATGCCGGAATGTGCATCGATCTCCCGCCCCCGGCGATTCTGAAGCCCATCATTCTCTGGACCGGCAAACAGATATTCAGTTTGATTTTGCGCCCAAATAATTCTTGCAATATCAAGGCCAATTTGAAGACGAAGGGAAAAGCGTATTCGCGAGACGAGGAATTGTGCTTCAATGATTCTTGTACGTATTTATATAAATAATCGTTAACCTTCCGCAGATTATATGATTTTTTATGGCGCTCGCGATCATAAGTCAAAGTGATTTTCCACGAATTGTTCTTTTAACACATTTTTTTTAATGTTGAAAATTACGTGACTTATTCTCGGGTCTAGAATACCCGCACATGATCCACGGGGAGTAAAAAATGATGACTAACGTTATTTTGGGTCGTGCGCATGGAATTAATAATAATTATGATTCAACAGTCGTGGTGATACGAAATTCCGAATTGATTGCTGGTTCGATGGACAAATCGACGTTGGGCTCGGGCTCGAAACAAAATATTTTTTACGTATTGCTCCGGGACTGGGGCGAGGATGCCTCCACAACGGCGATGTGGCGTTTAGCAAGAATCGCAAGTTACTTCCTGATGAATCGAGGCTTTTCTATCGGGATTGGGGACGTGACACCCGGCCAAGGACTTTTGCGTGCCAAGCACGAGCTCCTCGATGCCGGGTAATTATGCCGACGATTCAACAGCAAAAACAATATCAAAAATCTCAATTTTTCGTTAATTAGTGCAAATAAAATCACCCATCCCCCTTGAACACCGTTCCTGCCATTTTTTCACGTTCAATCATCATTTTCTACCATTACCATACACACCCAATTGTGGGAAAACTAATGAGTTTTTGATTTGAACTTTAATTTAGCTACACAAAGTGTCAGGAATACATTCGACAACAAGAGGAAGGACGATTGGTCCTTCAGCCTGGATGCTCAGAAGAGGAGACCCTCGAAACAATGATCCTCAAAGAATTGTCGGTGATTCGTGATCACGCCGGTAAAGCTTGTCTCAAAGAACTTCATCCTAGCAACAGTCCTCTCGTGATGGCGCTGTCCGGAAGTAAAGGAAGTTTCATCAACATATCACAGATGATCGGTAATTATTTGCCCGAATACTTTTTTAAAATCTGCAAAAATTCTTGAAATCCACGAATTTCGTTTTTTTTTTTAAATTTTTTTCTTACAGCTTGCGTGGGTCAACAAGCCATAAGCGGACATCGTGTGCCGAATGGTTTCGAGGACCGTGCCTTGCCGCATTTTGACCGACATTCAAAAATCCCGGCAGCCAAGGGTTTCGTCGAGAATTCTTTTTATTCGGGGCTCACGCCAACCGAGTTTTTCTTCCATACGATGGGTGGTCGAGAGGGTTTGGTCGACACAGCTGTTAAAACTGCCGAAACAGGTTACATGCAGCGAAGATTGGTCAAGAGTTTGGAGGATTTGTGTTTGCACTATGACATGACAGTGAGAAACTCGGTTGGGGACATCGTACAAATTTTGTACGGCGGCGATGCTCTCGACCCGACTTACATGGAAGGTCAACAAAATTTTGTATCATTATTATTATTATTTTATTTATATATTTTTAATGATAAACATGTAAATAATCATAAATAATTATAAATAACTATGAATAATCGATTATTCAACGAATAGTAATTATTTATTATTATAATTAAGTTGAATGATTAAAAATTTACTCTATTTCAAGGAAACATGGAAATTGACGAACTTTTCCTCTTTTTTTTTAGGCAAAGACTGTCCCGTCGATTACAAACGCGTTTTGGATCACGTTCGCGCGAAGTCGCCGTACAAGAAGGAGGAACCTTTGGACGGGCAAGACGTCGTCAAAGCGACGGAGGAGTTGTTGGCTGGAGATGAATATTCCTGTCTGAGCAAAGAGTTCAAGGACGAATTGAAAGCATTCTTGAAAACTATCTCCCGGAGGATAACGCGACTCCGACAAAACGTTCAGACGAAGGCGCGGGTGGTTCTGCAGCTAGAACGCTTAACAGTGTCCCAGTTGGTCGAGTTCATTCACACGTGTAAAGAAAAATACATGCGAGCGAAAATTGAGCCAGGAACCGCGGTCGGCGCTTTGGCCGCTCAGAGTATCGGTGAACCCGGAACGCAAATGACACTCAAAACTTTCCATTTCGCGGGAGTCGCTTCCATGAACATCACTCAGGGTGTACCCCGAATCAAAGAAATTATCAACGCCAATCCAAAAATTAGCACGCCGATCATCACTGCGGCGCTCGTGAGTAAATTTTATTGTTTTTTTGATTTTTTCTCAAAAAATCAACAAAAAAACTCAGCGCCGGATATTTCGCTGAGATGCAGAGAAATCTTTCATCCGTGCATTCGTCCGCAGGAAAACGACACAGACGCCGAATTCGCCAGGCGCGTAAAAGGACGAATAGAAAAAACTACATTGGGCGAAGTCACGGAATACATCGAGGAAGTTTATTTGCCGGACGATTGTTTTCTGCTCATAAAACTCGACGTCGACAGAATCAATTTGCTCAAGCTCGAAGTCGACGCCAATTCTATTCGTTATTCGTGAGTCCCTCGAAATTCCTTCGATCCTTTTGATTCTCTCGTCTCAGTATTTTCGGCTTTTGCTTAAAAAATCTTCGGTTTTTCGTCCGCAGTATTTGCACGTCGAAATTGAAGCTGAACCCAAAACTCGTGACTGTACGAGGAGACTCGATCATCACGGTCAATCCCAGTAAACTCAAACACAGTTTGAATTATGCGCTCACACAACTCAAGGAATTGGTGCCAAACGTCGTCATAAAAGTTGGTCCGCAATTTTTTAACAAAGCAAACAAAAAAATACGAAAATTCTGACGAACTTTCAACATTTTTCTCATCTTCCCTTCATTTTCCTACAGGGTTTATCGACAGTAGCTCGTGCCGTGATACACAACGACGATACGAGCGGCAGCACGCGATACAAAGTTTTCGTGGAAGGCGACAACATGCGCGAGGTCATGGCAACTCCTGGAGTCCTTGGCTGCAAAACTACGTCGAACAATACCATCGAGGTATTTCCTCGTTTTTCACACTCGATCGAAATTCGTGATCAAAGAATTTGGATGGAAATTTTTTAAAACTTTTTATCCGTCCACAACCTTCGCGTTCTGTTTTTTTTCACGAACGCAGGGTCAGAGGTTACGGGTTCTTTTTAAAAGATAATTATCATGTGTTTTCTTTTTTTTAAGGTTTTTAAAACGTTGGGAATCGAAGCGGCACGTTCGACAATCATGACAGAGATCAAGCTGGTCATGGAGAATCACGGAATGAGTATAGATCGACGGCATCCCATGTTAGTGGCCGACCTGATGACGAGCCGAGGCGAAGTTCTCGGGATAACTCGTCAAGGTCTCGCAAAAATGAAGGAATCTGTGCTGAATCTTGCTTCGGTAAGAACGTCACCGCCCTGTATCGATTTTCGTTCAAAAAATCCGTCGTTTTGCTATTTTTAAATGTTGAACCAATTTTTTTAAGTAATTTGTTACATTCCACGAAAAAAAAGTTGATTTCCACATTTTTTATCGGATTTTATTGAATTTCTTGATTTTGGAATTTATCAAACATGTGAATTCGTCTTTCATTTATTTTAGTTTGAAAAAACGGCGGACCACCTTTTTGATGCAGCTTATTATGGACAAAGGGACGCGATATGTGGAGTGTCCGAGTCAATCATTATGGGGATTCCGGTACCCGTTGGCACGGGCATTTTCAAGCTGCTTCACAAATATCCTTTGATTATTTTCATTATTTCTATGTTTTTATCCATGAGGTTGGTCACTCGAACTTTAGATGGAATTTCACAGAAATTTACAGGAATTATTTTTCTTAACGTAATGTTCACATCCGACAAGGAAGAACCTCAACAACGGCGGCTGATTTTCAACGATCCACACTTCCACAAAAAGAAACCAACCACAAGGAGCTAAAGAATGCTCTGCAGGGTCGTCAGTGAATTTTGACAAAACTGCGATCCCGCGATTGATTGCTATTTGTTATAAAATGGAGAGAAAACAAATTTTGCGCGTCGAAGGCTTTTTTATTTGTTCGTGTCTTCCTTCCGCTTTCTTTGCGCAACTTTGAGTTCTTTTTTATCGTGAAGATAGTTTTTGGAACAAGAAATCGATGCGAATTTGTTGAGTTAATTTTATTTGCCATCTTTTTACGGTTTTTGTACATTTTGAAGGTTTTCGAACGTGAGAAAGAACATGGTTACACCAATGGAATAAATAAATGAAAAGTTTAACAAATTTTCGTTAAGAAATTCGTTCCTGGGTCGATGGAAATATCTCGTATCGACTTTGATGCTTTGTACGATTTTTTATTCGCTTCTTAGTTGAGCTACGAACAATCGCGATTGCACTACCCGAAATAAATCTTGTACATATATTTTGTTTTCTTAAAAAATCACTTTTGTCGCTCAAATTTCGTTAAATCTGAGTCTTTCTGATTACGTGTGCTTTTTCCAAAAGTTACACGAATTTTTACAACCCAAAACTACTGATCCAAAAAAAAAATTCGATCAAAAGCACCGGAACAGCAGTTTTGAGCTTGGAAATATAGAAAAATGTGGCCAAGGCTACGTTTTGCGGTAATCGCTCGAAATTTCCTTAAGGAATTCCGTGAACAAACGATCTTTTTCTAACTTTTCTGGAGTCAGTAACAATATCGCTGTTTTGTAAATGTTTAGAGTTTCGTATGACTCTGGCTCCTGGGAAATTTCTACAAAAAAGCTTTTTAGAGGGGCCAGAGACACGTCGAAAACGTTGATCGATTCCCGTTGGCAATAATCCCACCATAACCTTATGGGCTTTTGATAGTGTTTTACTGCCGAAGCGTTGCATGGCCAGGACAACAGGAGCTCCTCATGGACACCGTGCAGGGCACGTGCTTGCTTCAGGATCTCCACGATTCCCGGAAAACCATTCGGACCATCGCCCGGATCATCTCTCTGCAGGAAATTCGTTTTGAAATTTATTTTGTTGAATTCGCAAAGTTTTTTCATTATTCCTTCGAAAAACTGAAAAATTTCGTAAAAAAATGATCAAACCTGTTTTTTCGTCCTGTATTCCTCGTCGCTGATCCCGCACAAAAGTCTCTTGACCCTCTGCGAGGTGGTTTCGGTTGTGGGATGAAAATTTTGCGTGTCTTTTGTTTTCGTGTTGTTTCCGTAATGATTGGCGACACTTTCGCTACGTGCTTGCGATCTTAACCCCCTTTGAGCAGGAAACTGAGAGTTATGGGATTTTTGCGTCTGTTCAGCGAGTTTCAACGTCCCGGAACTTCCTTGCAATGAAATTTGGTCCGTTCCACTGAACTCTCCGGCCATCAACGATTTTCTGCTCGTTGAGTGCAAGTGATGCAGATTTGTGAATATTTTTCCTGCATCCATCAAGCTCTCCACGACCTCGTCCAGCTTTTTCGTCGATGCGTTTTCCCGCAAGCTGGATAAAGCCGTCACGATAGCACTGATTCCTGTTCCTAGTTGGTCTTGCATTTCCGCATGGTATCGATCTTTCTCGATCGAAATTTCGGGCAGACTCGCCTTCGCGTTGGGCGCAATACATTTTGCCTCCAATATCTCGCTATTTTCGCCCAGTGGATATTTTTTTCTGAGCTTTATTCTCGTTTCGTTCAAAAGTCCTGTGAATAAAATTGTGAGGCTCAAGTTGAATTGTCGATTGGCGATTCAAGGAAATTTAGGAATATTGAATTTTTTTTTACCTTCTTGCAAAATTTGTCTCCATTCTTCGGGCATCGAGCCAAAATTCATGGGATTCAGTTCGTTGGAATTAGTAGCGGTCTGTTGGATTTCAGAATTAACAACGGCAAGCTGATTTTCTTTGGAATTTTTATGATGCTCGTCGTTTCGCACGGCATAGACGATTTTTGCAGGATTTTCGATGGGTTCCTTGCAATGCCAATCGTCGATGTCGAAATCGGTAGAAATTTCGTACCGTAACATCCCCTGGGAAAATTCTTTGCCACTGTTGCTACTGCTCTTCGCGACTTCATCGTCGCCAAGCAAATTGAAAAGAGTTTTATCTCTCTGGGGTTCAATTTTTCCCTGCGTGCTGTTGTGCGGATTTTTTGGACTTAGATTGCGCGCAGGATGAGCTACTTTTGTGGAATTGTCCACGACGAATTCGTTGCAATTCCACTCTTTCATTATGCCTTGGGAAAACTCCGAAAATTGGCGAAATGACTGCGAGTTTTTAATCGTTTAGTCGATACGATTTCTACTTTTTTACTCAATTGTAATTAGGGGACATAATCATCGTTGCAGTTCCATGACAACAATTTATTTAAGATTTCTAACCTCACTTTTTACACTTGCGGGAATTTCGTAACACAAGTTCTTTGCCGAATCATTTTTTATAGATTTCAGCATCAAAAATTAACCTCAATGCTATTTTCGTACCACAAAATATTTTATTGGGTTGTCACGTCAGTATGTTGCACACCATTATTTGTGCAGCGTTCTTTTTTAGTGTTTTGTGTCAGTGGCGTTTTGTGTTGTGGAACGCGAAACCGCAACTTCAATATGGTGGCGAATGGCGAACCCGAACGTGAAACCGGAACTGGAGGACGCCAAGCAATAAATTCAACGTAATGAATCGCAAGAAATACGAAAAGTATTTTCTGTCGTAAACGATCCAGAAAGATTAGAATTCTAATTAGCGGACTTGAGCGAAAATGATAAGTAATCAGAACATATCCTTACACTGGAGTACGATATTTCAAACTTTTGCCGAACAAAGGGATCGAATTCCAAATTTTCAAACAGCTTGGACAAAAGATTTCTCCCGTATTATTATTTTCTTTTCATAAATCGTGCGTGTTCCAGGCGCATGCACCGTTTCTATGGAATCCTCATTTGTTTGATCTAAATTATCGTCTATCAGAATTCTCAACCCCTGCATCATAATAAAATGATTTTTTTTACTCCAGCATTTTGCCGCATGCGACATTATTTTTAAACGGTTGAAAAAACGGTGCCGCATCTTCATGAAAATCTTCTAAACCCAATTCGATCGTCCACGTTCATTTTCTCGAAGTATAGAATCGGAAGTTCAACGTCATGGTTAACCAACGTGAATTTTGGAAAGAAGTGAGGAAAAATAATCCAAGATACAACCAACAACCACGAGTCGTACCGGCTTTTACCATCCAGGCTTTGCAGGTAAAAATGTTCGTTACATTTCCATACGTAACTTACTTTTCTTTTCATAAAAAAAAAAAAATTGCAGAAGAAAAAAATTTGAAACTTTTACCCACAAAAATAGCCTGAAATTCTTATCTTTCTTTTATTATAAAAAAAAATCGTTCGAGGACTGTCTTTGTGTACAAAAAAATCAAAAAAAAAAAGAGGAAAACGATGCTCGGCTAATTCTCTTAATAAATGAAAGGAAAACACGGTTGTGGCAAAACCTCCGAAATGCGGTTTGTACAAACCAGTGCAGCCGAAACCATCGTCGTTCCGTCGATTTTACGAAAGAGGAGTATTTCCCATAACCATGGAAAGCGATGGTATTACGATCACGTGGAAAGTGAAGATCGAGGATTTAGATTTTCATCATTATTTGCCGATGTTTTTCGACGGCTTGACCGAAACTGAGCCGCCTTATAATTTCCTCGTTGAAGGGGGAATTACCGATATGCTCGAACACGGTGGCCCCAAGATATTGCCAGTCGTGCCTCAATTAATAATACCGATAAAAAGTAATTAATTAAAAAAAGGAAATTATTACGTTATTTAATTATTTCTCCTGCTCAATTGAGACGAAAAATATTTTCAAAAATAAGAAAAAAAATTGTCGAAATATTGCAGATGCGCTGAACACCAAAATCCCGGAAATAATATGCGTGACGATGAGAATTTTGCAGCGTCTCGTAAAATCGGGCGACTGCATCGGCGAGGCTTTGGTTCCGTATTTTCGCCAAATATTGCCCATACCGAATTTATTGAAAGATCGCAATGGTATGGCATGATTTTGTTTCTCAAAAATTCACAAAACTCGCCGTTATGATTAAACATTGATTTTGTTTTTTTTTTTCCTAAACAGTCAACCTCGGCGAGGGCATCGATTATTCTCAACAAAAAGGAGAAAATCCCGCGGATCTGATTCAAGAAACTCTGGAAATTCTCGAGCGTTATGGCGGCGAAGACGCTTTCATAAATATCAAATATATGGTCCCGACTTACGAATCTTGCATGATGAATTAATTGAAAAATTTCAATTTAATTTTCACGTATGATAATATTTAAAAACAAAAGAAAATTTTCAGTTTGAGGCTTTTATGGATATTTGCGATTATTTTTTCTCTTTTTATACCGGAAATTAGCAACCGGATGTTTCCAAATTTTCCTCCCTCGCCATTTACTTTCCTTACGAGACTTACGATTTCTTCTTAACTGTAAAAAATTTTCTGAATTGCCTCTCTGACCAGGATTTTTCGTCAACGAGATAATATTCACGTTTTCTCACCTTCAAACTTTATTGCTGAAGTTTCAAAAGCGTATGCAAACTCCGTATCAAACGTAGGAGAAAATATAGTAGAAAAAATGCGGTTGGTGAGTTTCTCTGTCGACAGTTACGGCTGCATAGGTTTTAGTCGAATTTTACAAAATTCTTTGCCACACGAAGATCGTAGGTTATTCATCTCTAGATCATTATTTCCCTGCGTCCTCCTTTAAAGTCACTGTTCTATTGAACACCAGCTGAAAATGGAATAAACAAGATGAATATACAAAATTCATTGTTATTATTTGTCACTTATGCGTAATATTCCTAGTAATGAAAAAAAAATCGCGAAAATTTTGAAAATTAAAAAAAAAATCACGAAAAACTGTAAAAGTTTATAAGACATCGATATTATTCAAAAATCTTCCAAAAATCCACCAAAATTCGAAAAACCAATGGAAATTCGAATCATCAACTGGAAAATGTTGAGAAAACTGAAAAAATCTACGATTTCCGGAGTTTCAACTTAAAATAAAGAAAAGTTCGAGATTTTACGAAAATGAATCATTTTCAATATTTTATCGAGCATATTTTACCAGAGTATTTCAAGAAAAGAATTCTGAGAGTTGAATTGACTGAAACGATTGCCTGAAATTGCCAAAAAACGTTTTACCTTGCCGGGCACAGTGTCGGGATCAACGGAGAAGAATCCGAGTCTTTCGAATTGAAATTGAGTGAAAGGAGTTGCCAAATGAGTCAAACTTTCGTCGACATAGGCGACGACTTCTTTTTTGCTTGCGGGATTGATGTCGCTCAAAAATCCGTTGGGCACTTGGTTCGGATCTTCAGGATTCTTGTGGTTGAATCTGTAATACGAAAAATATGGGTTCAGAGATTAATTTTAGTCACGGAGCCCAATTTTTTATGGAAAAAGAAAATTATGGATTTTTTAATGATTTACAGTCGTTCGTAGAGCCTGACAGAAGCGATTTTCGGTTTTGAGACCCAGTGAATAAAGGCCTTGGGTTTGTTCTTGTCCGAGACGGGCTCTTGCTTCACGCTCAAGTTCGTTATATTACCGCTCGAATCTTTCTCCACGTTTTCAAGAGTCAAAACAACTCCGGCGTGTTTCAAACCGACAGATTGTTTCGGCGTTAATCGACGGAATCCTTTTTCCTCTTCCTGAAAACCGCGAAATTTCAATTGCAAATATATTTTCAGTCGTACGATGAAAATTTGTGGGCTCGAGTCAATTCAGTGAGCAGAATTCAAGGCTTTGACTCTTTTGGAAAATTGAAACTTATTAAAAAACAGGAAATTCATCAAATTACGCAGGAAAGGTCCACATTTTCTCTTTTCAACTTTCCATCGCATGAAAATATTTTTTATACCTCCGTAAAGTCAGAAGCTTCGATATAAACGACGTCGGAGAAAACGATCGAGTGGTGTCCTTTTTCAAGGTCATTAGGAAAATCCGGGACACTCAGTGTGATCGAATCTTCTTGAGGGAAATTCGTGATTGTCACTTTAATAGGATCAAGGACCGCCATATGACGAGGAGCCGAATTGTTCAAAACGTCGCGAACGGAGGCTTCGAGATTGCTGGGATCGACAACAGCCTGCGCTCCCGTGACGCCCATTTGAGCGCAGAAATTGTTTATCGCCGCCGGTGGGAATCCTCGTCTCCGAAGCGCAGTCAACGTGAACAATCTGTAACGCAAAAATATGGCAACGTTGATGCAAAAGACTCAAATACCAAAAGTTACAAGATTTTGTGATAAAAAATCGAAATTGAATGGAAAACGGATCAAAAAATTTTCAGCCACATTTTCCTGTCGATAAAAGGCCCACAAAGAGAGAAAAGAAATTCGAGACGAACCTTGGATCGTCCCAATTGGAAACAACGCCCTCGTCGATGAGTTTCGCGATTTTCCTCTTCGAGACAACCGTGTAACCGACGTTCAATCTTCCGTATTCCCATTGCACGGGACAATAAACACCGAGGACATTGCAGAGCCAATAATACGAGGATCTTCGTGTTTGGAACTCTTTGGTGCACAGCGAATGTGTTATGTTCTCGATACTATCACAGAGACAATGAGTGAAATCGTACGTTGGATAAATGCACCAGGTATCGCCGGTTCTATGGTGAGGAGCGTATTTTATACGATACGCGACCGGGTCCTGTTTCCCTTCTTCCAGGGTCACTTTCATCCGGAGAGTCGCTTCGCCCTCCTCGAGCAATCCGTTCTTCATGTCCTGATCGAAAAACGAATGAGAATTTATTTAAACCCAATTTTTCGGAAACTTTCCTGCGATTTTGGTCCGTGAATAATTTATGATGAATTTTTTTCATGGAAATTATCGAACCTCGAACAATTGGAGACTCTCGGTTATGGGCCTGTCTCTCCACGGACTCGGGGGAGGATTAAACCCTTTCATCTCGTCGCTACTCTGATGACACGCATACGCTTCTCCCTTTTCGATCAACTTGACCGCCCATTCGTAAAGCTGCTGAAAGTTGTCGGACGAGTGAGTTATCGCCGCTGGTTTGTAACCCAACCATTCGACCATTTCTCGTATCCCCGTGAAAAATTTCTCCTCCTCTTTTTCTGGGTTCGTGTCGTCGTAACGCAAGTAACACACACCATTGTGAGCCGCGGCGTAGCTTAAGAAAACACAAAAAACATTAAACCTCTCGATCGATAGAATTCTTGAGAATTTTCAACAGCCGAAATTCTTGGGCTTTTTTACTGTCTGTCACGTTTTCTGGCAAAGGAAATTGTTTAATTTACCCAAAGTTGATGTTAATCGCTTTGGCGTGTCCGATATGGAGGATCCCGTTGGGCTCCGGAGGAAATCTCGTCCTCACTAATCCGCCGGTAACTTTGAGATGTTCCGCGAGAAGACGCTCCGTATTCGGAGTCACGACGTAACCCTCGGTTTTAAAGTTTTCTCCAGGTTTGTGGAAATGTACTTTCGTCTTCATGAGTTCGCTTATTGTCTTTGCCGAGTCCGTGTCCTCGGTCGCATCGGCAGATTTTTGTCCTGTGTGAGTTGCAAAATTAATTATTACAAAAAAAACTTTGAAATTAATGCGAAAAAAACGAATGATTCTAGTGTCTTTAGGACATTCACCATTTTTCGCTTTTTTCTCTTTCTCTCCATCTTTCCCTTTCTGTTTTCCACCTTTAGGGACAGGAGCCAAGTCTGCCTCGGTCCTTGGGCCCAACAAATCCAATAATTGGAGGTCAACCTCATTTTTTATGGCTTTTCCATCAGCCCATTTGAGAGCCTTGCGAACTTCTTGTAAAAGTGGTCCAGCGTTAAATCGGTATCTTTAAATAGACGTTTTCTTTTATTGCGTGTCTCAAAGAGAAAGAAATCGGGGACTCGCACAAAACGCACCTTTTTTCTTGAATTTCTTTCTCGTTTTTCTTCATCAACTTCTCAACTTCCGCCTCAATTTCCTCGGGAGTTACGACGATTCCGACGCCACAGGCTTCTTCGAATGCTGCAATGTTTGTTGGCCCAGTTATGTTGCTCAAAAAATATTCTAAGGCTGCGTCAACCCTCAGACTCGTGTCTAATTTTTTTAGCGCGATGTATTCTACTATCGACGGTATTTTATCCGCTATTTGAACTTTGATCTTTGACGCCAAATGGTATAATAAAGTACCGACGTCTGGTGTGATCGATCCATGTTTGGAAGCCTAAATCAGATTTTTTTCTACAGTTATCCTCATGCTTGGGACGGAGAGATTTTATAACGCTATTAGAATATTCCTTTGTGGGATTTTTGATCAGTCGTTCGATTTTAAATCCGCGATAGAAAGATATCGATGGGATTTTCTCGTTTTTCGAAAAAAGTTCGAGGCTCATGTAGATTTTCAGATCGACAAACATCTGGGATCATTGTTACAAGAAATGTCAAAGTTAATGTGACATAACCTCATTCCAAACATATTGCACGAAAATTTGCGATAAATAATTGACCATAATTACCTACCACAGCAGAGCTAATTATTTGGATTCGGTATTTCTAAAGTATTTGCCGCATCCGGGTTTCTGGGGATTGGAACAAATTGCAGAATGGAGTATAACAATGCACAACATAACCCACCTCGTCTATAGCTGCTTTTAAATTTTTCGTCACTTGGACATTTTTCGCAGTTTCTTTAGCCTTCTGTTCGCTAAGGCCGATGGTTTGTAATAATTTAATCGTGTCGTCCGTCTCCTTGCTCATTTTTTACCGGCTCCCGAACACGTTTTTTCAATGAAAGTAAAAAAAAAACAAGAATGTCGTGCACATGCAACAATTGACCACTCTTACTACATTTCCCACAATGATGTGTCACAACAGCGTTCTACCAATCGCGTTATTCTGAACTTTTCCCGATTGGCCAAACGTCTTATATGCTTCCAGTTTAAAAACCTTCGAAGGACGGACAATTTTCTCTGGTCAACAAAATGATAAACTACAAATGTTTCTATGCAAAATCAATATCACTTTTCTTTATTCAAAACACTTAGAAAAATATAAAAATTATTAACAGAAAATTCATTATTTATCAAAACAGTATTATTCTCGTGTACCATACTAAATAACTGCGTGTGTAAATATTTTCTTTCTTTAGTTTCGATTTCTTTTGGCATACCGTGCTTCTCAGGAACCATTAATTACAAGTGTAGTTTAAAGGTGATACGGTCTTTTAAGGAATACTGCTTGTGTTCTTATTAACATAATTAATGAATCCGTGTTTCTGGGACGTTTTGTCAAGTCCCTTACAGATTTCCAATCGATTTTGAGGATCGGGACGGCTCAGAATACTGTTTGGATGAACGGAACCTGACGGAGGAATGTTTAGGATGTTAATCGAGGTTTTAGACTGTGAAAGGAGAGAAAACGCTAGAGCATGGGCGTACGCATCGCTTAGCAAAAATGCCAAATTTCTCATGATAATAACAAGCCCCAGATTCGGTAGAAGTGTTTAGGAGGGGAGCGGCTGATGCGGATGGCCCTCTGTTTCGACCAGACTTGCTCTTTTTTCTTGGATTCTTGGTGAATTTTTCTAGAGAAACAGCATATTTTTCAATCACCGACGACAAGACAGCGACTTTTTTTTCTAAAGTTTTTAATCGTTCGCCGAATAATCCATCGGCGTTATTTTCTAAGACGTATTCGATGATGTGGTCGGCTAAGTCGCCGAGCTGCGGCAATGGGAGCATTTTGCAGTTTTCTAAGATTACTTGAACCTTCAATGGCAAGCATTGCACAAAGGATGTACGTATGAAATCCTGGTCCACGATATTCTCCCCCAAATCTAACATCTTGCGTAAAAGCTGCGACGGTTTTTGCGTGTCCAATTGTAAGTCTTGTATGGCTTGGCTCTTTTTCGATTTTCTTGCTTCAGGAAGACGGTGCATCAACATTGTTTTAATAGTTCCATAAGAATTATTCATTGGCGGATACAAAATGAGATCTCGAACGATTCTGAGAGACTCATCGTCAAGTGATTTTACGAGATATTTGTATTTCGTTTTATCGTTGGTTATTCGATGAACTTCGAAGACTCTTTCGACCCCAGCGAACCATTGATCAGCTGGTGTCGTCCAGAGCTGTGGATAGTCGTTCCAAATAACATTCCTCGATGCTCCGGCTGCCATATTCGCCTGAGCCAAGAATGTACTTTTTTTTAGGTCGAAACGGTTTTGACGTTTTGTAGGTTAAATATACCGGGACTTTCGTGATCTTGGTAAATCGCGTAGAACCGACAGATTCCGTAAGTTGTGAGAATTTCGTAACAAAGTGAAAAGCTACGAAAAAGTAGGGGATATTCAGGACAACTCACGTTTTTTCGTTCGAAATATCTTTGAAGATTTCGTCGAAGATCGTATCAATTATTTTTCTGGCGGGCACACAATATTCAAAAAAATTCAAACGCGATAAGAATTATTCATAGTGCCCCAGAATGGTCACTGAAGCGCTAGCAGTCGGCGGTAGACTTTTGCAGGGTTCGTAGGAGCCATAACCTCAAAAAAATGAAGTATTGACATCGAGAGTACTGAGCATGTAAACAATCGAGAAGAAGAACGTATGGAAAATAGTGAGAAGCTCGAGATCCTTATGGTTCCTCGTGTTGACGAATCGTAATTAAAATTGCAGTGAAAAATTGTAAAATGAGTGTAGCCCGGAATAATGGTGGTGGAACGAGCGGTGACGGACTCGAAGATCTGGGGATTGCCGGTCAGATATTTCTCCGAGATGCTTTAACGAGCTGTACCGATCCTCTAAAGGCCATCGAAGAATTCCAACTGGAGAATGGAGTCCTTCTGCCTTCGCTACGGCCAATGTTGCCGTTGCTCGATCTCCACGGAGTTCGTAGGCTCGATTTTCACGCTTCGGTGCTCGAGGAACTCAGCGAAAAACTCATCAAAAGAATCAACGAGATAGGCGCCGAAAAAAACGAGAAAAGCAGCGGAGGAGCCGGTACCCATGACAAAAGGCTCAAGGATTTGTTATCCAAGAGTTTTCCGGCTGTACGGGTCGCGGCTCTCAGGCCGGTAGTGATGTGCATCCTCCGCAACACTCCCCACATAGACGACAAATATCTCAGGGTTCTGGTGCGTGAAAAAGAATTATACAACAGTGCAGATACCGAAGTTAAACGGCAAATCTGGAAAGACAATCAAAGCCTCTTTGGCGACGAAGTTTCTCCGCTTTTCAGCAAATACATCATAGAGAAAGAGCAAGTTCTCTTTGATCACAGAAATCTCAACAGCTTATTCTTCATGCCGTCCCCGAAGGTAGCAGCAACTTCCACACCATTCTCACAAAAAATTTCACGCCTTCATCGTCAAAATACTGATTTTGTATTATGATAATTTGCAGGTAAGACGACAAGGAGAAGTCGTGCAAAAACTGGCCCACATGATAGGTCACAGCGTCAAACTGTACGACATGGTGCTCCAGTTTCTGCGGACGCTTTTCCTGCGAACAAAAAACATCCACTATTGTACGTTGAGGGCAGAGCTTCTGATGGCTCTCCACGACCTTGAGATTCAGGACATAATCTCGGTGGATCCTTGTCACAAATTCACTTGGTGTCTGGACGCGTGTATACGCGAGAAAAACGTCGATGTCAAAAGGTCACGGGAGTTGCAAGGTTTTCTGGACAGTATTCGGGTACGAGAAGCAGCGACTTTCCATCTCGACATTCGATGTTTTGAGGACGAAGTATTGAAATGCTTTTTTTTCTACGTTACAGCGTGGCCAAGAGCAGGTTTTGGGCGACCTGAGCATGACTCTGTGCGATCCTTACGCCGTGAATTTTCTGGCGAGTAGCGCAGTTAAAATAGCGCTTCACTTGATAAACGGCGAATCGATGCCGCGGGACAATCCCGTTTTGATATTATTGTTGAGGATGTTGGCTCTGGGTTTGTCCGCCTGGCAGATGATCGAGTCTCAGGACTTTAAAGAGCCGAAACTCGACGCTCAGATCGTCACAAAATTTCTACCGGCTCTCATGTCTCTCATGGTCGACGATCAAATCAGACAATTAAACAGTAAATTGCCTCCCGACGAAAGAGCCAGCGCGATTGCGATTATCGAACACTCGGGACCGCCGCCCGATGCTTGCCAAGCTTATTCTCAACTTTCCGGCGTCGCGGCTGTTCTCTCGATGTATTATTCTCTCCACGTGGGCGGAGTCGCCAGCGGCGTTAGTGCCGCTGCTGCTGGAGTTGCCAGCGGAGGAATCCACAGCAACGCGAGCGGTAAAGCTCGAGGCGATGCTCGCGGGCTCATGAGAGTTCTCGCTACTCTTCCTAATTGCCAGGCACAACGAGCCTTCGAAGATCCTTTTCTTCACACACTTGTAAGTGCCGATTAATCCTGAATCCATAGACAAAAAAAATCTTCATCATCGACCGGAAATTCGCTCGAAACGCGAGATTCCTCAGTTTCCCACTCAATCATTACGTAACCACAATTTTCTTTCTGTTCCTCAGGTTTCGCTTTTGATTCTCAACATGGCCGATGAATTCTCCAACGAATCATTCTGCACTGTAATCTTTGACGAATTTTTCCTCGCTGGACTCGGGCGCGACAATGTCACGCGACATCTCCTCAAGTTGCTTTGGTACATTTATCCAAAATTACCACCAGCGAGACTTCATTCTTTGGTGAAAGCGCTCCAACCGACCAGTCAGGTAAATAAAAATAAAAATGGAACAAAATCGATTCAACGGACTAAAGATTTTTACATGATTTTTTTGTTATTTTTAAATAACGATTTTTTTTCTTTCTAAACAGCACAACGAGGCGGTACACAGTCTTTACCAGGCGCTCAACGAGAAAATAGGAAATCGAGGAAAGGAAGAAACTGCATCACCATCGCCCCAGCGCGACAGACTCATCCCAGATAGTTCGATCTCGCCCATCAAAGGCGTCCCCTCCGTGTCTTCCCAAGCAAACATTTAAACGGGATAAAAATTAAATGGCAATATTTTGTATTTAAAAAAAAAAAAATAATGGAAGAGTCTCAGATTTTTCAGACTTCCAGTCACAATATCTAATCCTTTTAATTTTCACGGCTCACAATCTCCTCCAATTCTCTCGTGACCGGTGGACTTGTTAAAGATTTTATTAGATTGTCGAGGTAATTGGATTCGAGCTTGTACGACATGAGGATCATCGAGATGTACATGGTCGTTTGTTTGTTGCTGAGTAAAAACTTCGTCCTTTGGTCCATGAGTCCGAGTCTAAAAAGCGACGCAAAAAAATAAAGCAACTTATTATTTTGCTTATATCTACATTTAAAAAATTAACATCCGCCAAATAGAAACGCAAAAAAAGACTGTGGAGGCGTAAAAAATTGGGTGCGGATGGACGAAAAATATTTTTGAATTTTGTAATAGGATTAAGAATAAAAACGAATAACAAAAAATAAGAAATCCACAGATTAAATTGATTTGTAGAAATTTGATCAGAATGAGACTAATCAATTCCGGATTTTCAAAAAACTCAAAAAGTTGAGGATTAATTTTCAGAAAATACTTACAATTTGATGATGAGCAGAGCGACCAAAGTCCACTCGGCGGTTTTGAATACGATATTCGTAGCATCGAGGGCAAACGTGCTGACCAACGTTTTGACAAGGGCACATCTTTCTGCGTCGTACAAATATTGTGATTCTGTGGAGTGGCCGACCAAAGTCCGCAACAAATCAGGAATAACTTTGTTCAATTTGTCGAGGAATATTCGCCGGCGAAGAGCGTTCGGAGTGTGAAGGTCGATCATCGGCAAAATGGTGTTGGATTCCGCCACTTCCGCTTTTTGTACATCCAGGCCTGAGGATCCTGGATCGATCACAGTTTTTCCTTGCCAGAAAGCTCGAACCTGATAAAAATCATTTAATCGTTTACTTACGTTTTCGACGAAGGAAACGAGCGAAGAGGCAAAAGAGTTTTTACCTTCAATTCCAATCCCCGAGCTTCTTCTTGCAGCGCCAAAAAATTCGGGGCTGGTTTGAATTCTCCGAGGTTTTCCTTCGCCTTTCGTTCCTCCTCGATTCGCAGCCTATTCAATTTTTTACACAAAATCTCGTACTTCTCCTCCCTCTTAACTCTTTCGAGAATTTCCTGCTTTTCCTCGACCTCACCGTGCAGAAGACACACCGTTCTTTCCGTTACCCACTCCCGGAAACTTTTTTCTACCCTCGCGGCTAGAGATTCGTAAACAACTTTGTTCCCTGTTTCGTTCGTTTTTCTTCCTCCTCCCATCGATTTCCTGGTTCGATTGTTAGCATTAGCGGCCCTGGGTGATGTTGGATTTTTTGCCGAGTTTTGTACACGCGGACAATGGATTTCTTCGTTTTCTGCCGCGTCAGTCTTCATGGCACAATCTTGTTCAAAATTTTTCGATTCTTCGGTTCTCGGTTTGGGTGCCTCAAAGTCAAGTTCCTGAGAATTCGATTTTTCCACTTCTGACGACGTTTTCGCAGTCGATTCCGATTCCGGAATTCCTTCGACCTCTCCTTCCAATTGCATACTCAGGTCGACCATTTTTTTCAAGTCCTCCAAGAGTTTTCCCGATTTTTCGACCTCAGGCGCTCTATTTTCTGAGTCGGAGAGTTTTTCTTTGGCCTCGTCACAGTCGTGCGGGAGCTCGATGCCGGTCAAATTTATTTCTACCCCCGGTGGACTGGATCTACCTCCGGAGACCCTTTTTTCGAAAAATTGGAAGTCTGGAACTTCTTCGTCATCCCGAACCCACAAAGGACTCGTCTGTATCTGCTCCATCAAAAACTCCGCCGCTCTGTAGCAACCAAAGCTGCAGTAATTCTTAACTTTCGCTATGTCATAAACTTTGTTTCTCGCTGTCGATATTTGGTACTGCTTTTTCACGACCTTGGTCAGTGGCTCATCGCACAATACATAGCCACAAAGTTTCACTATCGATCTCTCCTCGACTACGTCCTCCATGTGGGACTTGTTTATGCATGGCAACTGTGAAAAAAACGATTGCTTTTATCGAAGTTTGAAAAAAAATCAATGTCGGAATTCGTTTTTGGGAAAAAAAACATTGGGGTTTTGAGGTTAACGAAGATACGAGCATTCTTACACTTTTTAACAACCAGTGGACGTCGACTTGAGGCTCCATCATTTGCTCGACAATTTTAAGAGCTTTTGCATCACATTCGGCCTTTTTCTTGAGGAGCAGAGCCATCGGAACTTTCCTTGAAAATGTGTGATTTTTATACGTTAATATTCGCGGAGTTAGATTCGGAGTGAACATTTTTACGAAAGATCGGGTTTTGGATTCTTGTTGGCGAAATTTTATCATAATCACAAGGTTTCGTGGGACTAAATACCTCAAGGCTTTCGCCGCTTTGAGCCGTCCTGGTCGAGGACTTTTTATTCTCGTCGAAGAACTTTCCATGTTTACTGAAAGGGATGTCGCACAGAGCGATACAGTGCACGCTGTTTGGCGTTCAAACTACGACTAATACCGTGTCGCTTGTTCGGATTCTTGCGGAGACTGCATTCGACGGATGAGGGGACTTCGTTGGAGGACGCAGCGGGAATAGATTTGGTTCAACATTGCTCGATGTTAATTTTTGTACTCTAAGGGTTAATGTTCTCCGAGAAATATATGAATCGGCAAACTTATTTTCGCCAAATATGCCTCTTG
>JAPYYS010000695.1:0-94299 GCA_030522525.1 Campopleginae sp. 14b | reverse complement strand
TTGGAGCAGCAAAAAAATTTGTTGTCACTATATTAACAAAGAAAATTTGTACCAGTAGCGTGGTGTACGCTGTCGCAACGCAAAATTTTCTCTCCGTGCCGATCACTCTGTTTCGAAGAACAGCGTCTCGAGGTTCGAGCGCTCGTCGAATTGACCTTGGAAATTGTATACAAAGGCTGACGCAGTATTTCGAAGAAAATATTTGCAAGAAATCGAATTCATAGATCGTGGCATTGTCAATGATTATGGGAGAGTCTTCGTTGCCATTCGGGAACAGAATTTACTAGAAAAATTCCAACGAGTGCCATCAATTATCAAAATAATTCATAAAAAATATATTTCTCGTTGAATTTCAACGCTGCGACCTTCAGTATCATTCCCGGGTCAATTTGACCCCCAGTAATTTATGGCAGTCGACTAAAATCGAGGATTTTTCATTCCCAACGTGAGCTCAAGTCTCTAGGTCAGTAAAATACTTCGCGACGTGTCGTCGCTCGAATAAAAATATTTCCAAAATATGCAATCCAACAAAAAATATATTTTCATCAATTATTCCGAATGTAATGAATAAAAAATACATATTTTCGTCGTTTTTTAACGATGAAAACTTGAGTACAATTCATTTTCGACCGCAAGCTTGTTTAAAGTTGATTATAACCTCAAAACGACGCCTGAAGATGGATCTAGGATTGTCAGTGCCATTGGGCACATGCCTATACAGTGAGTACAAAATTTATGTATATCGGAGGGTCGGTAAACACGATGTAAAACGAGTTGAGCGTTTTGGGGAATAAAAGAATGCAACGAATTTACGAATGGTGTTTGTTATCGGAATTTAAAGTGGTCGCGTTGAATTGAAGTTTCGGTTGGTTGGTTGTGATTGGAATTAAAAGTGTTGAACGTCGCGGGGCTGTATGTGTCGCTGGGCAAAATAAGCAAAGCTGTTGCACGTTTCGGTGGGCCCTGCAGATTTTTTAACAGCGTTTTTGAACGAGAAAAAAAATAACAGCGCGCCTTTGCTCGGGCGTTACGTTATTTTCCGGACAAATTATTCAATTTTTTAAAAATAAACGCGAAGCTCAAGTTTGTGCCCAATCCACCATTTCTCGTTGCTCAACGAGCCGGTAAAGGATGAAATTGCTGAGCCCTCCAATCCCAAGCGACATGGGATGGCAAGGGCGTGGTGTGCCCCTCGATCCTCCATTCCCTCATCCCGAATCTCGCTCTCGACTCATCCCACTCGCTCTCTGTCTTCAAAATTACGAACACTGTGTTCTATTTCCTTCTGCTGTGCTGCAATACCCTGCCACTTTCTCAATGGAACTCTGTGTATCGTGTTCTCTCCGCTTGCTCACACACCAACCACTTGCTTCACGTAATCGTTGCTGCAGCTTCCCCCAACTTTGATTTCCCTCCTCTGTACAAACGGACCAGCTCGCCCTTCCCCTTCTTCCCTCTCCCTGCGCTTCCACATGCATATCCAACATTCGCATCGTTATTTTCGGTTACTCGACTCTCGGCCACTGGATTCGCGGACAACCGGGCAACAAATAATCATTTTTCTGCCGGGCGATATATTTTCGTTATTACGAATAACTTGTTGGCTGGATCTCGATGTATGAAGAGTGCACGATGCGCACCGGATGCATGTAAGGGATGAAGGGATGAAGTTTGGGGATGAAATTCGTTTTATTTTCATTAATTTCAAATTTTTATGTAAAATGGATCGAAATATTTGTTGATCTCTGTGTGACGTGCAAGATTGCAACGTTGGGATGCAAGAAAATTGTTGCTTTTTTTCGTTGATGATTTTATTGATTTTTTAAGAGGGGAAATAATTGGATTCTGCGTATGAATTTATTTTTAGAATTCACAAATGAGGACAATTTTGAAAAATTCATATCTTTGGTAAAATTTAACGAAAAGGTTTCAACTTGGGCTCATTCTTTTCGTTTTTCGATGCAGAATCCCGTGAGCCTGTAGCAATTCTGTTCAAAGGCGGAAAATTCGTCAGAAATGCTGTGAAATTATTTAAAAAAACGAGAAAACGAAGAGCGCGGGATTCGACGTAGCCTGGGGATCGAGAATCATTAATAAAAACCATTTTTATCCATCACCCAGCCCAGCCTCTCGAATCCATAGATCCAAAACGACGTTCCTGAATTTTTTCTGATTTTTTGAATCATTTCAAATACAATAAAAAACGGTAGAACCTCCCAGACCCATGTGTGTCAACAGGCAATCGCTTACCATGTCTACGGAGACTCAAAATGACGTTTTCTTTGTTTGTTTTGTATAAATTCATTCTCCCAAGGACGATTGACCGGACGGGCGATGTATTGAGACTTGCGCGGGCGATCGATCGCGCGCGGGTCATTAGAAAGTTATCCGTTGCTTGAAAACGTTTCGCCGCAACGTTGAGAGCCCAGAGTTCCTAATTATTATAGCGCCGCGAGTCGTGTACAAAAGTGGCTGCATGTATATCGTCCGGAGGTTGTTCGGGATGATGCAATTGATGCGAACGTTCGAGCGGATGGAGGGAGTCGCGCGGGCGCGTCGTCGTCCGACGAGC
The DNA here is from genome assembly GCA_030522525.1 of Campopleginae sp. 14b. NCBI lineage: Eukaryota > Metazoa > Arthropoda > Insecta > Hymenoptera > Ichneumonidae > Campopleginae sp. 14b. The sequence goes on along the minus strand of JAPYYS010000695.1, from coordinate 91,727 downwards.
GTGGACCGCCCTCGAGATTTTAAGAATTTTTTACCGGAAAACATTTTTTTTCACTTATTTTCGGATTCTTTGAGCTTTCCACGTCGCGAGGCGTTGGCAAAATTCTCCGAGATGATGTTTCTCGTTTTTATTATTAACACTCGATATTTTGCGATGTCCTCCGAAGGTCGTCACGTTCCAATTGGCTCTCGGAGTCTCTGCTCGCTCCCCTATCTCCTCGTCCCATCTCACTCCCCGCAACATTTCCCACTTCTTCGAATAGCCCGCGCTCCTGCTGTTCGTCGGGCCTCGTGATACTCGCAACAGTCACAAACCCTCAGCCTGCGTATGCGCGTCGTTTCGCCCCTTAAACTCTGCCACCGCGGATCACCAATCGCTGCTTCTCTATCGTCCGGTTGGCTCAAACTCCAGCGAATGGAACTTGCCCCTTCACAATAATATACGCCCGTTGATACTCTGTTCCCCACGTATCGACGTGTCTCCTGACATTATATCAATATTACAATCTCCTCTCTGCTGATCCTCCGTTTTCCCTATGTTGGCGCAGCCTCGTCGTCCGAGTGCGATCCAGTCTTTTCGACGCAACGATCCGCACCCAAAAATCCTCTAATCGGTGCCAAGCCTCTCCGGCAATTCTATCAACGAGCTTCTCCATCATTTTCCCTCAAAAACTCAAAATATTCATCCGCGATCCTCAAAAAAGTGTGGTCTTTCGATATTTTGTCAGAATTTCAAAAAAATCGCAAGTTTTCGATCTTTAACTCAATTTTCTGACGCGCACGAGATCGTGCGAGCCAAAAAGACATCGCCGCAGTCAGGAGTACGTGCGAGAATTTCGCGGAATCATGCTCCGGCGTCCGTTTTCTTAGAAACGCGCGCCCAGGCGAGGCCAGTCGTCGTTTCCAGGAAAAAAAGTCGACGAGTGCGACAACGAATTAGATTTCGCTGCCCAAAGTCGAGCAAAGGTCAAAGACACGATCTCAGAGAATGCGAAAAAATTGATTTTCTCGGAAGCGCCAATTTTTCAGTCTCCAACGCTCAGCGGTCTCAAGAAACGCAAACTCGAAGCCTCCTCGGCCGCATATAGTCTCCGAGGAATCGGTCGAATGTGTAAAGAGCTCGAACAAGCGATAAACTCGCGCAGCGTCCCGTTTCTATGCTCGAATAGCAACAGTAGTGTGCAGAGTTTCTCGCGACAGCTGCAACAAAGCATTGAGCGAGACTCCTCCTCCAGGTCGCCGGTTGGTTAGCACGAGGACGAATGAAACTGGAGACATGACATCGGCCCCGTATTATGTGCGTTGTATCGTTGACGCGCGCGCACGTGGCCCTTTGCCGTTCAAATCCTCGTACAGAATACGTAGCCAAACGCTGCGACCTCAAAGAAAAACAGTTTCAACACTCCGCTAGTTCGTGAAACGTTGTATTTTGTTTTCGAGGCCTGGGCATTCGCTGAGAGGCGAGGAGGAGGCTCGAGTCCTTGAATTTGTGTTGGGCTCGTGTTATGTCAACAAAATCGGTGAAGCATTGAGCGACGATCGAAAACAACGAGTCAAGAGTGTGGGGAAAACAAAGAAACCGAAAAATCAAACTTTTTCGTATTTTAGGGAAACGTGAATCGAGAAATGAAAGTGTCGACGACGTTTTTTCGAGGCAACGGGCTTTTCGGATGTATTTTTGAATTTATTGGTTTTCGAGTTCTTCAGACGGATGAGTGCTGGTGATTCGTGCGTTCCGGTGCTTTCTGGAGATCCTCGGGATCTCGGATTTCGGTTTCCGAGCCGTTTGAGTGAATTTTCGGGCGTTTTTTTATTTTTTTAACGATTAGCTCGCGTTCGTTTCGTGTCTCTTGCATTTTTGGCATTTTCGGTGCCAGAAGATTTGGAAAAATTGGGATTTTCGACGGGGAAAATAAAAATATGGAAATTTGCGGAGAGACGAAAAGTTTTTGGTCGGTGAATCTTTCGAGGGCGCATTGACGACCGTCTCGGATCGAATTTGTGTAGCGAGCGGGAGTGAAGTGCCGAGAGGCATGTCGTTGCCACGGGGTGTCGGCATCGGCGTCGACGTTGGACAATTAATGCAACAACACCAACAACAACAGCAACAACATCACGTGCTACCCGCAGCGTTTTTCCTTCGCGCTAGTGCCGAACGTTATCAAAGAACACCCAAGTGTGCGAGGTGCCGGAATCACGGTGTCGTTTCAGCCCTTAAAGGACATAAACGTTATTGTCGGTGGCGCGATTGCGTTTGTCCTAAATGTACGCTCATCGCTGAACGACAACGAGTCATGGCTGCTCAGGTCAGTTTCTCCTTGTGTGATTTTTATTTGTGACGAAGTTTGCATCGTTGGGATGCGACGAAATTCGTTTTTTGCTGTGCCAAAGCTCATTTTCCCGATTTGGAATTATATCGTCGTGATAAAACGTCCCGAGAAAAAATGAATCGGCTCGAAAAATGTGGATTATTTTAAAAATTGAAAGAATCGTCGATTAAAATAATTTTATTTGGTTGCATTCCAACGTTGCAAACTTCAGCATCATTTTTTTATTTTCAAACGAAGTTTGCAACGTTGGAATGCAACGAAAAATATTGATTTTTATTAACAATTTGTTTAATTTTTCAAATGATCGAAATTTTTCGAGCCAATATATTTTTGTGGGACGAAAAACCGATCGTTTTATAATTGTAGTTTAATTCTCAATATATATAATGATCTTTGGCAAAGAGAAAAAGAATTTCGTTGCATTTCAACGATGCAAACTCCAACTCCATCAAGTTCGCAGCGTTTAGAAGCAACGAACAATATTTATTCATGATTCCTTGCATTTTTAAATCCGAGAACGCTCAATCTGGGCTCATAAATAAGCCCAATATTGAAAAATTCATATCTCCGGTAAAATTGAACGAAAAGACTTCGACTAGGGCTCATTCTTTTCGTCTCTTAATGCAGGATCACGTGAGCCTTGGGTAATTTTGTTTCGACTGAGAAAATTGGTATAAAAAATCCGGTAAAACGATAAAAAAACGAGAGACCGACAGGAGAAAGGGCGCGATGTTTAAAATCATCCAAATATTTCGCGCGATGTTTTTTCGTTCCATTTCGACGATGCAAACTTTCGAATGATCGCGGACCGTTCGCGAAACGCCTGTTTGCGACGACGATTACACACACCCCGCGTAATTTTCGCCGGCGGCCGGAAAGCCAAAGGTCCGCGAGCTCCCCCAACGACGTCGCCGTCCACAAAGTCCCTCGGAAAACTCTTTCTCACGTTCATCGCAATCGACCCAGAAATCCATACTCAAAATTCACTTAATGACCATTTTTGTCGCCGGAAACGATTGCGACGTGGATTTTTATGCCAAACAGAAATCGAAAGATTAATTTCAATGTCCCGATGGCTCCAGCGATCGTTTAATTTCGTTCGAAACAAAATTACCAAAATAATTATGGATTTTTATTTGTTTTTCTTTGTCCAAAGGAATTTTCTCCTCCGAGACATTCGATGAACCACACGCCAACTTTACGAGCTTGTTTTTATCAATCAATTTTAACCAAATCGTAAAAATTTCCCGGAAAATTGTTTTTTTTTTTTTTTTCTACCGTTGAGAGGCTGAAATGTGTCCCTGTAGATTTTTCCTATTGAAAATTCACAAAAATCGATTCAAGTTTCTTTTATGAAATAAATGTCTGGCAAGGAAGAAATTCGATAAATTAATTCGATAAATCATAAAATTTTGCAATATCAAAGAATTTTAATAAATCAGTCTAAAGTTTGCAAAGTTGGACCGAAGTGAAAAAAAAACAAAAAATTATTGATGATTCGATAAATTTTCAAAAATCATCGAAATTTCTCGTATCGACGTAAAAAAAAAGTCGAATTTCGTTGGACACTCGAGGGATGTAAAGTTGAGCGAAATTTCGAGTTTCCATGAAAGGATTTTGGACAATAATTCGTTTTTAAAAATTTGGTAAATTACACGAGAATTATTGGAACGATTATTGCGAGTCGATTTACCACCGACTTTTATGTCTCGTTGGTCATCCTAAAAATGACAATTTGGGGTGGACGTCCACGAGCATCGAGGATACACAACTGTCACCTTTTTATTCGTGATTGAAAAGTGACAAATGTCAACTCCACGCTCTCTATAATGGACTATAACTTTCTATATATTGGTGCGTCGGTTGATGGCCGGATAACTGTGAGTTGTGGAAGAGACGCATGCGTAATAAAGTGAAAATCCTACCGACGGGATCATGGGAACAGGAATCGAGTTGTTGATGGAAATTTGTATCCCACGCTCCATTCCAAATGCCAGAAAATCTCACCGCGACGTGATTCATTCATTCTTTTTACTTTTTCTTTAATTCTAATATTTCGAGAGCATATTTTACGAGTTTGAACCTGAAAACTTGGGTCCCTGGGACCCAAGGACAATGTGTGACGTTAACGAAACGAAACTGTATAAAAAAATAGATATTTTCATGACGTTGAAGTTTGCATCGTTGGAATGCAACGGAATTCGATTTTTTCTTTGCCAAAGTTGATTATTTATATTCAGAATTAAATTGCAATTAAAAGACGATCGATTTTTCGCCCCAGAAAAAAATATTGACGTGAAAAATTTGCATCATTTGAGAAATTAAATAAATTATTCATACAAATCATTATTTTTCGTTGCATTTCAACGTTGCAACGAAAAATATAAAATGTAATATATAAAAATGGAATATAAACATAAAACATTCAAATAAAATATCGAAATAAAATATTAAAATAAAATATCGAAATAAAATATAAAAAGAACATATGAAAATTGAACAAAAATATAAAATAAAAAAGCAATATTTTTCGTTGCATTCCAACGTTGCAACAAAAAAATATAAAATATAAAATCAATATTTTTCGTTGCATTCCAACGTTGCAAACTGCAACGTCATATTTTCCTCGGATATTTGAACACTCGTGATTGCCTTGGTTTATTTTCATGAGGTAATCAACTTCCAAAATAGCAGACTGAGTGTTTTTACAGCGCGATCATTTGCGAGGGATCGTTTTTGCTGGTAAAGCCCTAAATACGAAGGGGCTTCCCTTACTAGAGTCGCCTCTGGCTGTAGCAACACGATAATGGCTTAGAAAACATGCCTTTCGACTGTGCGCGATGCTCAAGCAACAAAACCCGGGTGTCTGTGCACACAGACGCTAACTCTTACACGATTGAGTCAACAAACAAAACAAGTGGAGCTTTTACCAAATATTAAATGGATAGAACTTGATACCTCGTCGACTCTGTTGAGTATTTTTCCTCGAGGGTAATCATTGACAATCGCCAAGAGGATAGTCTCGATAATCCGTTAGTAAACACTCGACAGCTCGTATAATGGCGTCACGTTACGTTACAATGTCATTGGAGGTCAAATTTGATGGAAAAAGAATCAATGACGTCTCCGAAGTCGCTGTAATTATTCGTGGACACTGAAAATTATTGATTAATTAAGAAAATTAGAAAAAATGATCAACTAGGTCCTCGTGACACAACGTACCGTCGGCACTTTTCTTGTCAATGACATTTTCATTGAGTATTTGTCGACGATCCTAGGAAAGCTTTCTTTGCCATTCAGAAACTGAATTTACTCGAAAAATTCCAACGAATCTCATTGATTATAAAAATAGTGAATAAAATATATTTTTTATGAATTATTTTGAAATTAATCGACGAAGAATCGCATATTTTCAGAATATTTTTATTCGATCGATTCGATGAAAATGATATTTTTCATTGATTATTTTCAAGATAATTCTTGAATTAAATGAATAATTCAATTAAATTATTAAATTCATTCAAATTTATCAAATTAAAGAATTCATTTCATCAAATTAAATTTAAAATTCATTAAATTCAAAATTCATATTCATTAAATCCAAAAATTGATTTAATCAAATTAATTAAACAATTTAATTAAATTAATCGAATTTCATTTCGGCGTTATTCGAGTTATCGAGTAATCGAGTTATTATCGAGTATATATATATATATATATATATATATATATATATTTAATTAAAAAAATAGAAAAATAATAAAATTGAACGAATAATTTAATTAAATTAATTGAATAATTTAATTGAATCAATTGAATAGTTGAATGAATAGAATAAAAAGAGAATTTTGTGCGTGTTTCTTAGTGGATTCGTGATCGATAAGTGTATAGAGTTTAGAATAAAAAGGACAGAGCTAAAGGTGCTTTTTGTTTAGGGCCCGAAGAGGAAAAACCTATCGTTTCACATTTCTATAATATACTCGATGGAGTCTTTGATACTTCAGCATCCCTTGGAGGGATATGCCGAAGGAGATATCCCATAGACGTTAGAGAGGCCTGTAATCGAGACGATATTTCGTGACGAAACCCTAGAAATTTTTGGGCCACCTGCTTTTCGTAGCCACTTGTGAACGAGCGCGACCCTCCCCATATTTTTATTCCTCTATTCTCGTCCCTTCTTTTCTTCGACTGGTGTAATGTATCGCACGCAGTAATATCCTTTAGGGATTAGAGTTCTTGGCTGTGTGCTCTCCTTAAAGTAATTCTTATGATCGCGCGTGCATGCGGTCGCCCATGCTAAACTTTCCAACCTATAGATCGAAAATCCTTCAAGTATTTTCTCTCCAAACGCGTTATTCTTACATTAAAACGTCTTTTTGTGTCGGTTCTCTATAATTTGTCGACAAAGAGAATGAGACGAAGGGCGACCACCAATTTCCAGGGGAACCTGAAACTCGTTTCATTCATCTGCCAATCCTCCACTTCCCTAAATCCCATCCATTCACAACAATGACTTTAATGTTTTTTTTCATTCACCACCAAGTCCATAGACTTTGTATTTTCCTTCGGACCAATTCGTCAACTCGATACTCTCTCCTCAAACAACTTTTTTCACTACAATCGTGTCTGTTTCAAATTGCTGGAAATTATTTTCTCCGCGATCTCAGGAAATGAGGGACTGAGAGAATTTAAACAATTTACTGAGCGACATGGCATTTTTGTGGAAACGAAAAACAAATTTTTGGCTGGCCACTAAAAATTTGTTTCAATTTCATCAAAACTTGCAGTTCACTGAGAAAATATTCAATAAAATTAAATTTTTTTTTTGTATTTTCGACCAACAATTATTTCTTTCGGGCAAAATTATTTACAGAAATTTCTAGAAAATTCGATTCTTGTTCCCGATTGGAAAAAAAGAGAAAAATGGAAATTTGAGGTTCCGAGGGTTCCGAGAGAGAGAGAGAACTAAACGCCTCGTCGATATGCCGTCGGATCAGCTGATTCCTCCTGCGGAGGGGCTTCGACAAAGTTTCGTGAAAAAATTGAAATAACATATAATCACATGAAATATCAACGACCACGAAAAAACTTGTCAAAAAAATTGAAAAAATAAAAAATCCCCATTCATCGGAATAGAAAAATTTGAAAAAAATCCTCGGGTCAAATTGACCCAATATCCACAGGTTTTCGACGTTGGTGTAAAATATAATCACATAAAATATAAACGACCACGAAAAAAATCAAAAATGCATATTCGTCGGAATAGAAAATTTTGAAAAAAAATCTCCGGGTCAAATTGACCCAATAGCCCGAGGTGTTCAATGTTTTTTCAATTCCAACTCAATCCTTCGATCTGGATTGTATAATTAACGGTCGAAAATGGTTAAAAAAAAGGTTAACCATTGGCACGTGTTGACTCAGCTCGTTATGCACATGAATATTAATTATCACGAAGGTTTTAAGCGACATATATGTGTGTCATTCAAACATTTACACTCGCCCATAAAAAAGTCTCTTTGAAGGATGGATCAGAAAAGACGCAGAAGCGGTATATAAATATTTCGAAACACTTTGAAAGCTTTTCGAATGGCGCCTCCGTTTCCCAGAAATAATAACCATCTTCATGCAAATGTTTATTGAAACGGCTTTTCAAAAAAGTCTGTTACATCATCAAAATTGCCATGAACCCCGATAATTAATATAAAAACGATATTAATTCGTCGTTAACAAATTTACTCTTTGTAGCCAATGTTTTCCTCGTTTCTAAGAAATCCCAAAGTTCTTTTTTTTTTTCATTTCCATATGCACACGAGGTCTGGCTATGCATGGGAATGCCCAAGTGTCAAGATTGTTTGTCCAATACAGTTCAAAGTTCCAATGGCCAATTCGACGAGACTCTCTCGACCGATTCGACTTGTGGAAACATTTACGAAATACTGAATGACGTACTGGAGTTTGTATCTTCGGAATTCAACGCAAAATGGAAAAAAAATTAATAAAAAATATTTAAAAAATTAGTCGATTGAGAAATTCGATTAAATTCTCGGAGATTTTTAAACTTTTGGGGGACAACTTCTTTGCCCCATATGATGCTGAAGTTTGCAATGTTGGAATGCAACGAAAAATATTTTTTATCGATAATTTGTTCAATTTTTATAAATAATGGAGTTTGGGAAAGAAAAAAAGGAATTTCGTTGCATTCCAACGATGCAAACTTCAACGTAATCCTTGCCCCTCGTTGCAATGACGTTTTTTTAATTTAATTTGAAAAAATCTAAGAATTCATTTGTCGTTCCATAGAAAATTCGTTGCATAGAAAAAAATCAGTACCGGACGATTTTTAAATCAATTTTTTTAAATCAATGATCCACAAATCTCTACTGCATGAATCACGTTCCAGATTGGCACTAAATTAATCTAATTAACGTCAATAAAAACGTTTCCCTGCAGCAGACTATACTGGTCAGCGTGATAAAAATTCATCACGTATTCCACGTTCCCATTTGGCGTGCGTTCGAAAAATGTGCCTCGAGAACGTGCCCCGAAGAACGAATTTTGTCATAAGAGTTATCGACGCATCAAGGCGTCAGGAAATTTTGCTAAAAAACTAAAAATTCGTTTTGACCTCCAACGAAAATAAAAAAAAAAAAAAAAAAAAAAAAAAACAAATCTCCTCCCTCGTTGAAATTTTTTTCTACCCCAATCCAATAAAATTCATTCCTTTCGATTATAAAATAAAAAAATATTAATTAATTGATTCATTTAAAAAAAAAAGTTAATTAAATCTTTTCCCATCGAATTATCAGCAATTGCCATGACGAACGAATGTTTGCAGGTTGCGTTGAGGCGACAACAAGCCCAAGAGGAGAGCGAGGCTCGAGAGCTGGGGCTGCAGTTGCAGTACAACAACGGAAGTTGTACAACAGCGCCAGTAATGGCGACAAGTTCATCCTCGTCTTCCGGAGCGACGGTTCCAGTTTTGACAGAAAGTTCATCACCTTCGCACCCGGGCCACGGGATGGGCAGCTCTGGGGATTTGGGTGGGATCCCAGCGGCAGTTGCGGCCGCAGCAGCCGCCCAAATACAAAATCAGCTCCAGCAACATCAGCAGCCCGACTGCACTGGCCTCCTCCAACAAATCCAAAGGATTCCTCCGGACGATTATCGATTGGCCAAGCTCGAGAGCAAAGACAACGCCAGCAGAGTCTCAAGTCAGTGTATTCCCCTTTTCCCCTGATTAATTATTTCTAAAAAATCCATTAATTAGACCTCCCTATCCACACATGGGTCTCAGGGACCCAACACGTTTTTTGTGTCCCTGGACTCGTCAAAAAAATCGGAAAAAATTCAACAAAATAATGTCAAAATCCATTAATTAGACCTCCCTATCCACACATGGGTCTCAGGGACCTTACACGTTTTTAGTGTCCCTGGATTCGTGAAAAAAATCGGGAAAAATTCAACAAAATTTTATTATCGTTATTCAATGGTAATCGATACTCAAAAATTAGACGAAAAGCCTCACAGACCCATGTGTGTCTACTGACTAGTAAGAATCCAGACCCGGCCTCTGGTTCAGTTTCCAAAAAAATATTAAACTCAATAAATTAGTGAAAAATTACTCAATTCATGATGCAACGTTGGTATGCAACGGAAAATATTGATTTTTATTTATAATTTGTTGAATCTTCGAGATTATGAGAATTAATCAAATTAATTAATTCTGAATATAAATAATGGGCTTAGGAAACAAAAAGAAAAAAAAAAAAAAAAAAAAAAAAAAAAAAAAAAAAAAAAAAAAAAAAAAAAAAAAAAAAAAAAAAAAAAAAAAAAAAAAAAAAAAAAGCATTCGTATGAAAAAATGATGCGGAGCCCTCGGCAAGCACAATGTAAAGATCCTGGTGGATGATGAGCTCTCAAGCAATGGAGAGAGTGCATTGCATTGTGTACGAGTGGCTCATGAGTCGATAAGTGGTCAATTGGTGGTAACACGTGCCTGGAGCTTGTTATTGTTCACCTGGTCGATATAATACATTGATGCATTATGTTCACTCCTTTGGCAAGTCCTTCGAGAGAATACTGGCATTATAAGCAACTATGCCAAGTGCCTAATATTATACGTTCATAATATGGACATGGTGCCCCATAGAAAAGCGTAGTCCTCGTAATATAATGGTGAAATATGAAGAAAAGGGAAGCCGCTGTTTAGAGAGTTTCGTTGCGAGAAACCGAGCCAAAAAAAAAACGAGCCTACGTTTATCCTCAAGGGCTTTTCTCCCAATTCTCCTCGATCCTTCAATCCACACCGCATCGACTACAAATGGCGCGAGCCGCCTTCGTACTCACGCGCGTCCATCAACCTCTTCTCCCTTGCTCTCTCTCCTTTTTATTCTCGACCATAATCTCACCTGCTTCTCCAACTTGAATCCCTCCTGGCTAACACAATTCTTACGTCCACTCTTATACCAACATTAACTTGTAATCTACACATACAGATTAAGTGGCGTTACTAAGAGGCCAGCTCCAGAGTCATTATTATTGAATTAAGTGTGACGCGGTGACCTTTGGCTCAAAACGACACACGCGACACATCGACGACTGTGCTGAGGGCTACAACGAGGATGTGGGTTCGTTTTGGAGTTCGTGTGGTTAGGCTGCTACGTAAAAATCATTTTTTTATTCGAAATACTCAATTTTTGTAGAAAAATTCAAACGAGTACGTTAGATATCGAAATAATGAAGAAATAATGGATTTTTTGTTGTAGGTCAAGAATGCAAACTTCAGGATGGAATTTGAGCAATATTTTTGCTCGATTGGATTTTATTGACCGAGAGACTCGAGCTCACCGTGGGAACGAAAAAATCCTCCATGTTAATCGACTGCGAATAATAACTCCGGGTCAAATTGACCCAGGAATCATACGAGTGCGTTAATTCTCAAAATAATTAATGGAAAATGGATTTTTCGGTCGATTGACAGGATGCAAACTTCTGTACCATCGAATCCAGTCAGATCTCTTTGAGGCAGTTTATTGTCTCATTGATCGTCGTGCAACACGATTTTTCCTCAATATCTGGGTCAATCGTGTTTCCTTCCCAAGACGACGGCGCTCAAGATCTTTGAGAATGTTCATCAAACCCAAAAATCTTGGAAACTCCAGCAATCGAGTCGATTGTTTTCCAAAAAATAAAAACAAAAATTCTTCACCATTTCGTCGGATTTTTCACGCCCCAAATAAAAATAACGAAAATCCCAGCTTCCGGTTTCTCCGACGTCGGAGATCTCGCATCTTATCACTGGAATCTCCGGAACCTTTCGAATTAACATTCTCGAGTTAATTCGTCGTCGAAAATTACATTTTTGGGGCTCACCATCGATTTTTTTTATTTTTTTTATTTTAATTCTCAACATTCTTAACATTACAAAGCTCCAATCCCATACAAGTTTCTCGAGATCTCCCGTCGTGGCCTCGGAGGTCCGATGAATTACTCGACGAGGCCCCTAGCTGGTTTTCGAGATCTCGACCAAAAGAAACGTTCGGTTCTCGCGATACAAATTCACTTCTCCGAAAAGTCCTCTCGAGTTCCCCATCAGGGGATCCCTTAGGTATATCCAGCCTACGGGCTTTTCCCTTCAATCACTCTCTGTTCGAGACTATTCAGCCTTTACGGATTGAACCCCTTGAAAGATCCCACGACTCTTTAATCGAAGAATCCAATTCCCTCGGATCTCTCTCGAGTTTTCCAAAAAATATTGAAAACAATTGAATCTCCACAAAACTTCTCATTCTCAATACTGTTTATACAAAAAAATTCAAGTCCCATTATTCCCAAGCACCGCTGGCCGCTCTCCGGCAAAGATTAAGCGATTCTCAGACATTTTCTCCGCTTTTTTTCTCTCAACGAAAAAAAAAACGGTTACATTTTTTTGTACGACGCAATTTTTTGTTCGTTCCATGAAAAAACGACGAATGATCGAGCAAGGAACTGGAGCAAATGAAAAAATCGTGTCTCTCGTCGCTTTGCATAAAAACGCCTAAATAATATTAACGAAATTCGTGAATTTATTTTTAAAAATTCTCCCGATAAATTCAAATGAAAAAAAAATCGGAATTTTTTTTTAATCTTTCAATTTTTATTCATTTCCATTCCTTCTGCTTGTTAGAAAAAAATAGAAACCCATGCGACCGTAATTGGAATTAACTAAATTGGAGAATTCATAAAAAAAAATTCTCCCCAGAAATTCAAATGAAAAAAAAAAAATCCGAAAAAATCGTCAATCTTTCATTTTTTTTCTTAATTTCAATCCTTTTTCCTTGTTCAAACAAAAAAAAACTGGAAACTCCTGCGACTGCAATCGAAATAAACGAAATTCGAATAATTTATAAAAAAAAAAAAATCTCCCCATAAATTCGAACGAACAAATTTTTTCATAAATTTGAATTCAGAGGAAAAAAATTGGGAAAAAATGTCGATTTTTCAATTTTTTAATAAATTAAAATTCGCTCCATCGCTTTTCATTGTTTGAGAAAAAAATGGGAATCTCTGCGACTGTAATAAACTCATCCCTACCGTATCGCTGCAAAAGTCTTTGCCGGAAGAGCCGGAGGTGGTTGACAAGATGAAAATAGATTGTGAAAGTTTTTGCTAAATTTATGCTATTAACTTTCTCCCTGCTGATGGTGCAGTGTCTTTAAATGGGTCCCTTGAAATGTTCTCTTCTGTCAATGACAATAGCCCCACGCGATAAATATATCTGGGGAGTTTAAAACTCGAGTCGAAAATTTGATTGATGTTATCGTCGAAAGGTTCTTTAGAGAATCGAGGCTAAATGTGTAAGGGTTTTAAAAGGGCTGGGAGAGAATCCAAGGGCAGTTGGCAGCCCCACATTGCGCCGGAGCTGCTTTCAAGTTTCAAACTTTCGTCCGATAAGCAGCTCATCTTATTGGTTGCTTTCGAAAAACATCTTGATAAACTCTTTGATGTTGCATTCGTTCTCGTGGCTCGAGAAACAACTTTTACCGAATGATACTCAACTTTGCATCGTTTCTTTCATTATTTTCCCAATTAATGCGGCTCCTATGATTCATGGGTCAGATTGACCCGCAGTTTACTCAAATCTCTTGGTCAATCGACCGAAAAATCCATTTTCCATTAATTATTTCGAGAATTAACGCACCCGTATGATTGCTGGGTCAATTTGACCCGGAGTTATTTTTCGCAGTCGGTTAAAATGGAGGATTTTTTCGTTCCCAACGGTGAGCTCGAATCTCTCGATCAAAAAAATACAATCGACCACAAATATTCCTCAAATCCCATCCCGAAGTTTGCATCATTGTTATAAAACAAAAAATATCGTTTTATCGTACTGACGAAATGCTCAAGAAAAATCTTGATCCCCGCTCAAGAAGCTTAAAAAAAATTCCGTTCCTGTTTCGCCCTGTTTTTTCCTAAAGCCAATGGGACAGTCGTAAAATGTAATTAATCAAATTTAACAATTCCCCGCCACGAGTCAATCCCCGATATAAATTTTCCCATGAATTTCCACAGTTGAAGAAAATTTTTATGAAAATTTGTCGTTTTTGGAAATAATCGCAAAATTTCGAGTCGAATCGATAGAAGAAAAGATGAAAAGGATTAATTGTGATACTTTTTAGGATGCATGCGGTGACTGAGGACGACGTTGGCGACGCGGCTCGGATCAAGGCGCGACAGTAAATATGATATTGGTAGGAGCGTAGCGAATGGTGTTCGTGCAACGAAGGCTGAAGGGAACAAACTAAGTCATCGAGGCGGGTACACGAGCCGAACCGCTATAGTATAGAGATTCTACACAGCAAGAAGCACCGAGGGTGAAAGAGATCGCGTAGTCTAACCCCTCGCCAGGTCGCTCGTGCAGTCACGAGGCACTGGCTCGAGAAATTCCCCCCCCCCCCCCCCCCCCCTCCACAAGTTCTCTTCCTCTCCCGCCTCCTCGCTCTATACTGTCCTACGCGATATTATAAGATGCCGTCTCTTGATGTCTCTTGATGTATGTGCCACATCACATACTCGCTACAGGCTTATTCAAAATCATAACAAATTTCTTTTTTTTTTTCTTCAATTTTTTCGAATCCATTCTCGTATTGGAAAAATTAATTATGACGTTTGTACTTTGAGGCAGCAGGCTGTAGTTTAGAGAATGGGGTCGAGTGTGGTTTTGCGTGGGGGCTCAAATTTCCATCGTTGGAATGAAATTTTAATTGTTTTTTTTTTTTTTTCTGGAGCAAATTTTTAAAATTGAACAAATTATCGATAATAAATCAATAACTTATTGATTTTAATATATTTTTATGGGCGAAAAATCGGTCGTTTTATAATCGCAATTTAATTCTGAATATTAATAATGGACTTTGGCAAAAAGAACAAGGAATTTCGATGCATTCCAACGATGCAAACTTCAACGTCGTTAATATAATTAACGCTGTTGTATATTTTGGATCCTGGGTCTACGAGACCCCAGGCAGGGATCCAGGAGACGTGCTCGAACGATTATCTCCATAGCCATGATGATATCTATTCGTTGGCATAAGTTTTTATTCATATTTTTCATAATTAATGAACTCGTTGCAATTTTTCGGGTTAATTAAGTTTTTCGAATGGTCCCGAGCTCAGCGATGAAAAATAATGAGTTTTTCTTCAACGCTCTTGTATATTTTGGGTCCTGGGTCTACGAGACCCCAGGCAGGGATCCAGGAGCCGCGATTGAAATCCTGATCATCTTGATAACTGAATTAAGCGACGGACGATAAATACTGTAACGCAAGTCCTGAGAGTTCTCGATACGTTTACGAATCGTCGCAGTAATTATATTTCATTCCCCATTATTTATTTAATCGTGTTTATCAGAAATTCTAGGGGATAGAAAAACGCGTGTAGAAAAATGTGACGATGTGCTTTTTCTGATTCGCGGAGTTGCATCAATGCGCGAGAGAAAGGAAAAAGAAAAAAGAACCGAAAAAAAGGCGCGCAGGCCGGAGAATTCTTACTTGCCAGAGTCTCGAAAGGCTCACAAATATTCCGGACGTCGATCACCGTGAAAATAGCAACTAAAACTTGCCCCAATGATTGACGAGCCAAAATAAAAGTCGGAAAAAGAATTTTTCATCTCAACTCCGGCGATATATTCCTAATTATAATTCAACGATGCCCACCGACCGAGTCCCAATTTAAATGAAATAAAGATATCGCCAGGAATGCGATTAGAAAGTAGTAACAATGCTGGAATAAATAAAAGAGTCTCTGGATTCCTCGGCGTGGGACAAAAGCCGTGCAGCAGGCTGGCAATGAAATTCCACAGGGCGCGATTCAAACGTATATAAGAAAAAGAGGGAGGAGCCTCCAAGGGTGAGGTGACTGGATAATAGTCTCTGTCGTGGCATTCGTCGTTGCGGTTACAAAAGGAACGGAGACATAGCGCATGGCCAGCCAAAGAGATCATTCACGAGTATGAAAACGATAAGATCTCCACATCGTATGCCAAGAGGTAGAGTGAGCTTCGAGTGGTGAACCAACATTCTCATATCACTTTGGCCAACAGTGACACATGTACTAAACTTTCGAGTATATAAATCCCCATAGGGTACACATAAACCCGGAATTTCTTGTGCGGCGAGTCCATGCCGAGGCAAAAGAATAAAGAAAACAATTACGAGCAAAGGAAGGTACGCCCCGATCTCCTTAATCGTATACGATTGAGCAAGCAGAAGTTTTAAGGGGTCCTCGTATGTTAAGTATATCCTTTACCCACAGATTCATCTAAAAGTCACAAAAGACTTTGGAAATCTGGTCGTTATTCGTCCAACTTCTAGAGCAATCCTTTTCGACTATTTTTTTTGTTTTTTTCGAACAAACTCCAAATTCGCTTAGAAATCTGGCCAGGGAATTGAGAAAAGAGAGCTTTTTATCGAATCGACTGGAATTTTTTCGATTTTTATGACTCATAGAGGAAACTGTGTGACGGTGAAATTTTTTTTTCTTGCTAGATTCGAAAAATTGTATTCACAAAAAATGACAAAAATTCAAACGATCATAACTCGAGAACGGTTCGAGCTACAGGGCCCCCATTTCGCACAGATGTTGATGCATACAAGCTCTTTGATCTCTTAAGTTGGAATTGGTAGAAAAATACGAATTGTAGGGCATTTTGAAATTTTCAAAAAAAAGTGTCGACGCTCTAATTTTTGCAAATTTTCAGATTTGTTGCTCATTCTTTTTTTATGCATAGAGTATCATAATGAGAAGGTTGGTATTGAATTTGGGGAATATCGGTCGAACGATTTAGATTTTATGATTTTTTCAATTTTACGAAAATGTGAGATTTTTGAAATATCGTCCAACCGCATTAGTCGGGCTTGAGCAGCCCAGGACAAAGTCAGTACTTGGTTGGGTGACCGCAAACATAAAAATTTACAAGCAACTCATTTACAAGCAAGTAATAAATTTAAAAAAAAACGTATTTTTCGTTGGAGCTCAAAGTTGCGAACTTGAGATTCATGAAAAAATACGTCTCGACATTATTGCTGGGCGATAGACGGAGGAGTGCATTGGCAAGGGTAGAAAGCTGGGGACAAGGCACTGTGGGGGGTCTCATTGTGGAATGTGGAAATCAGTAGAGCGAGAGAAAATTGGGGTTGAAGTGAACGTTTCAAGTTCAAGTTCGAAGGTGACAAGAAAAATGTCGAATGCATTGAGAATCGTGTTGAATTTTGAGGCTTTTTTTATAAACAATTTCGAAACGATTTTTTTGTTTTGATTGGTCGATGTGAACACGAGCGCAATAAACAAATTGCGTGATTCCTGGCCTCTTTTCACGGGGATCGACGTCTCGAATATTCGTCAGCCATTCGAAACTCTTAGTAGTAAGAATTCTTCGGCCCCCGTGTCTTTTTGTTCGTTTCTTTTCTTTTTCTTTCTCTCGTACGCTATTCACGTTCTCCGGCCTCGCGCATTCATGCACCCCCGCGAACTAGAAAAAGCACATCGTCACATTTTTCTACCCGCGTTTTTCTATCCCCTAGAATTTCCGATAAACACGATTGCGTTACAGTATTTAGCGTCCGTCGCTTAATTCAGTTATCAAGATGATCAGGATCTCGATCGCGTCTCCTGGATCCCCGTCTTGGGTCTCGTAGACCCAGGACCCAAAATATACAAGAGCGTTGAAGAAAAACTCCTTATTTTTCATCGCAGAGCTCGGGACCATTCGAAAAACTTAATTAACCCAAAAAATTGCAACGAGTTCATTAATTATGAAAAATATGAATAAAAACTTATGCCAACGAATATCATCATCGCTGGGTCTGGCAGACCCAGGGCCCAAAATACACAACAGCATCGAAGCAGAACTCATTATTTTCCATTACCAACCACCCTCGCATCGTTCCCTCCCCTCCAATAAACTTGGAAGGAAAAACCAAGATTTTCCTACCCCCCCGCCCCCCCAAAACAAATGAATTATTTACCCGCCAATAGGCATAGCACTAATGAGACAGTTTTTTTCAACTGCACTCCGTAATAACAAGATTATTAAGTATACGCGAGAGAGTAATATAATTCGTCTTTTAACGTTTCGTCCTCAAAGTAGAACAAATGAGTATGCAGAGGTGAACAGTCAGCTAGTAAGAAACAAAAGCAGAATAGCTCGTGCTTGTTCAGCGTCTTGGTCTTGGCAAAAGCCCTTCTAAGAAACTTTGTCCCAGCTTCCGTCTCTGTCGACGACACCACAGGAAATTATTTCATTCTCAGATGTAATGTATAGTATATTGTCTGTGCTATATTATGGGCGGTGCACAATACGTATATAGTATATAGTTATGTATTATATAGAGAAGACCGAATCTCATACATGGGAAACTGCAATGAGTGAAAGGAGAGCGAGAGGAGCTGGGGCACACTGAGCGAGCTTGAAATACCTCCACTTTCAAAGGGACTATTCAATTTAGTCTCGCAATATACGCTTCACTGGTTATTATTTAAATGGAGTAAGGGAATTCCTTTGCTTTCGTTGTATATTATAATTTGTCGCGCCCCAAACCTTGATCCTCCTTACGCCATCTCGAATCGAACTCCGATCCCTAATTTATTCCCTTTTTCATTTATTCTCCGCTCAACTTTTCACTCCGTATAGAATTTATACGCGAGACACTTTCTCTCTTCGTCCTCTCCTTTTCCCATCAATTTTTCACATTTTTTTTACTTCAACCTAAATTGCCCAAGGCTCACGTGATTCTCCATTAAAAAACGAAAAGAATGAGCCCAAGTTGAACGCTTTTCGTTCAATTTTACCGGAGATAGGACATTTTTCAACTTTTTTTCCATCATTTCCTCTCATTCTACGGAAATATACATTTATTTATTTATTGATAATTCGTTTAATTGTTGGAATCCCCAATAATATTAATGAACCCCTTGAGTCTTTATTCAAATAATTCATCGGTTATTTTGATTTTCAAAAAATATTTTATCGCAATATTTGACCAAAATCTGCTCAAAAGTCCGGGTCGAAATTTAGACGTTCCTTTCGACATGAAATTTATTTTCCAACCAGGTGATCGTGTTCGCGCGATTTGAGTCTTGGGCCGCATTCGATCTGACAGAAAAAATGCCCCACGTAGTTAAGATAAATACTGCTCAAGACCTTGTGGAATTCCGCAAGGACGGTCCTGGCCAATGAGGAGTCTCTTTAGCGGCGACTGCTACATTACGAACTGCCAACAAGAAGCCTCGTCCGTTTGAAAGAGAAACTTGAAGGATCTTGCCGAAAAGAAACGTGCCTAAACACACATGGAAACGCATACCGACCAAACTCTCGGCAAATATCATTTTAAAAAAGAACAAATAAGATCCTCAGCTCGTAAGAATTTCAGGCTGGAACAAATAAAAACTCAAATTTTATTAAAAAAACTTCACAGACCCATGCACTTTCCTCTCGCATCCATAAATTTCCATTGACGATTCAAAAGAGTTGAGCAGGGCTCCGCGAGTTTCTCTTCCAATGGACCAAAATCTTTTCTCAATCTTTTCCAAAGTTGTTTCATACCCGAGGCTTTCTCATCTGCATGCATGAAAAAAAAAAAAAAGCAGCCCCAGGGCCTCAATTTATACGGGAAGGAGAAAAAAAAATTGTATTTGGGCGGGAGGAAGAATCGATTGTAAGAGAACGCGGTTGATACTGAAAGCGAAGACTGGCAGAGTAGACCGCGCTAAGGATAATTAAAAAGTCGAGAAAAGCCTCCGAGAGACTTTGCGCAGTCGTCCTCGGCCTTTTGAAACCTCAACGGGGCTTAACAATGTTTTTTATATTTACTTGGATATCTTTGACTTTTAGTCCGCGCGGCATATAAAGGAAATAACCTCTTAGGATTTCAGGAGAATCATATAAACGTCCCCGGACGTGCGGGAACCCGGAAGCTCTCGATTGAAAAACAGTTTTCATAATAAATTTGTTCTTATTTTAAAACCGGAAAACGGAAAAAAAAAAAAAAATTAAATTTAAAATAAAAAAAATAATAAAAAAAACTAAAAAGAAGCGAGATCTCCGGCGTCGGAGAAACCGGAAGCTCCGATTTTCGTTATTTTTATTTGGGGCGTGAAAAATCCGACGAAATGGTGAAGAATTTTTTTTTTCTAAAACAATCGACTCGATTGCTGGAGTTTCCAAGATTTTTGGGTTTGATGAACATTCTCAAAGATCTCGAGAGCCTCGTCTTGGGGAAGGAAACATTATTGACCCAGATATTGAGGAAAAATCGTGTTGCACGACGATCAATGAGACAATAAACTGCCTCAAAGAGATCGGACTGGGTTCGATGGTACAGAAGTTTGCATCATGACAATCGACCGAAAAATCCATTTTCCATTAATTCATTTGAGAATTAACGTACTCGTATGATTCCTGGGTCAATTTGACCCGGAGTTATTATTCGCAGTTGGTTAAAATGGAGGATTTTTCGTTCCCAACGGTGAGCTCGAGTCTCTAGATCAATAAAATACGATCGACCTTAAGATTCCAACAAAAAATCGCTTTTTTCAAAATTAATTAATTAAGTAATTAACAGACTCTGTGAATCTTTCCATCAAATCGAGTTTCCGGACCCCAAAGAATCCTCTCCGATCATGGTCAAAAAATACTCTCCAAAACTGTTTTCGTTGCATCGCCACGATGCAATCGAGTTCGCATTAATTTCTAATAATCTGAAACAGCGAGTTTTAATGTATTTGTGGATAAAAGCTTATGGGCGATCGTTTCTAATCGATAAACGTTATTGATGCATATGGTGGATGGTAAAAAGTAGAAGGAAAGGTGAAAAATGAGGAAAGAAGAAAAAAGAGGGGGGGGAGTGTATAGGAAGCAGGAGGCGGTATTGAGAGTTTGTAGGAATCGAAATGAGAGGAGGAACGTGGAACGTTTCATAAGGATGGAGAGAAAAAAGGGTGGGGGGTGTGAGGGAGTGAGGAGGATGTTGAGGTAGAGTCAGCCACCGTTTATGAGGCATAAACGCCAAAACAAAGGGCGAGCTCGGCACGAAACAATTAAAAACCTTTCGCTCGATCGCTTTTTACAACCCCTCGTCGTCGTCGCCATCCTCATCGCCACACTTTTGTCTTTCACTTACACCATCGCCCTCTCTTTCCCCTGCCCCCTCTTTCCAGATACTTCCAATTTCCTCCACCATGTGATTTTCCTCTGACTCGCCTCCACGTCCCCACGCACTCGTACACCCACACTAACCCAATCAAAACAATTCTCCTGCTGTTAAATTTTCAACTTGGTACATTACTCGCTTATAATTGATTTGGCATTGACGTTCGATCAATCGGATCCACTAATTCTCCACAGACGAGCCTCCCCACCAACAAACCCAACAAATATTATCGATCAATTATTTTCTTTCACCACACACTTGTTATTTCTGATTAATCAACCGGAAACAAATGTCTTCTTTTTTTATGCCAACGATTAAAATGTCGTTTTCATCAATTACGTTCAAGTTTGCATCGTTGCAATGCAACCATATTTCAATCCTCGTTATTGGCATTCAGAATTTAAGTGCAATTATAAAACGATCGATTTTTGCCCCAGAAAATCATATCGACTAGGAAAATTTGCATCATTTTAAAAATTTATCAAATTATTTATAAAAATCAATATTTTTCGTTGCATTCGATGGACGTTCAAGTTTGCATCGTTGGAATCCAACGAAATTCGTTTTTTTTCTTTGCCAAAGCTCATTATTTATATTTAGAATTAAATTGTAATAAAAAAAATGATCGTTTTTTGACTCGGAATAATTTATCGGCTCGAAAAATATGGGATTATTTTAAAAATTCAACAAATAATAAATAAAAATCGTTGCACAACGAAATTCCTTTTTACCCTGCCAAAGTTCATTACTTTGCTTCAGAATTAAATTACCATTATAAAACGATCGATTTTTGGGGCAAAAAAAATAAATCAACTCCTCGAATGATCTCACAATGAAAAAAATCGACAAAATAATAAATAAAAATGAATATTTTTCCACGCCTTCAAACGTTTCGAGCTTGAGTCATCGCAGAGTGGAAAAAAAAGGCGACACCTCCATAACTCTCGAAATAATGGAATAAAAAATGACACGAATTGTTTTTTGCTCTTCGACAGGGAGGAGGTCAGGTTAGCGATTCTTTATCGGATTAAGAACGAGGCGAATTACGAGGCGATAGACTAGGATTTTTCAGTGGGATTCTTTTGTCGGACTGGTGGAGAGAAGTGAGCCCCCATTACCGGGTGAGGTGATCGGAGGGTTAGCGGACAAGAACAAAGCCCAAATCGGCGACGATTTAATGACTGATCGCACGCTGTTGCTCTTGCTCAAAACGCTCCTACAGTTTGTGCCGCTCGGTTGGCTCGCCCGAGCGTTGTACAATCTGGGGTAGACCGCGCGGGCGCTGCGATATCATTCCCTCGATATGTTTTTCAGGCATCGCAGCCTTTCCATCTTTAGGGGGCTTCGTTGCTGCGTGCTATTGCCGACCGCCCAGCATTCCGCTGACACAAACCTCCCAGTTTTATCACTTTATCTACCGCCGCCTGAGCTTTTTCCATTTTTATTCTCGACTCCGTCATTTCGAAGCTCCTTTCCACGTCATTTCGAGTTCGTCGCTGTCTATTATATATGTATTATTTTTTTTTTATTTGTGACCATTCCGGCCCACATTTACCCTCCTCGTCGACGCATCCTTTGACTATGTTCAATTCATCGGGAATAAAAATAATCAGGAAACATAAAAGCGCCCACTTTTTCAACCAACAAATTTCGAATAAAAAATATTTTACACGAACGACCTTCTCGTTCGGGTTTTCAAACATCGAGCAATCAAGACGACACACACATTTTTATCCTACCAAGCCACGAGACCAGGATTTCAAAGTTTAACCAAAAGCATCTCTCTATCCTCATGACTCGACTGATCCATCGAACTTCAAAAGCCATAGAGCTTTTTTTTACCTTAAATTTCCTCGTAAATATAAACTCTTTGAACTTGATTTTTATGACCATGTTTTAATAAGTCTGTCTATCCCTAAACCGTATGAAACTTTAACCAGAAATTAACAAAACCACGTTGAATTTAAATGCAAAAACAACGAGACTCTGAAAAAAATTTTTTTCCCCTGCAAATTTGCCATCAGAATTGAACAATTAAATTGTCTCCATTAAATAACTAATTAGTTATTAACTATCCAAGTTTTTTTTGACAATTTTTCCCCCAAATGATATTCTGACGCGAAGATCACGAATCGATGAATTTGTCATAGCCAAAAGTACAAAATTAAACAATTACTCCTCCTCCGTTAGAAACCTAATTACTTAGTAATTATCTAAGCTTTTTTCTCCAATAATTTTCTCGCCCAAATTTTATCCCGGAGCGACGATCGCGAATCGATGAATTTCTCGAAGCCATAATTTCAATATTTAACAATTATAAATCGTCTCCATTAAAGTCCTAATTACTTATTAAGTATCGAAACTTTTTTTCTAATAATTTTCTCGCCCAAACGATCCCCTGGCGCCAAGATCACGAAACGACGAATTCATCAGAGCCAAAAGTTCGTCAAAAGGATACAGAGACTCGTGAAGGAGCTCGGCCGGGGTCGAAAAAATAATTGGATGGTACAGTTGGGGTGGTTAAGGTTTGTGGGACGTTGATGTCTGAATGGATCTATCAATATGAATGCATAAGCGTGAATCTATGGTGCGTATAGGATTGTGTGTACGAGTACGCACGCTCGTAGGAAGGAAGATTCAAGTTTTGGGTGCGGGGAGAGTGTGGGAAGGCCTATGGCTAATTTATAGTTATGTTTCATGTCCTGCACAGAGTGGCTCTACAGCAAGCAGGATCAGCTCGACTATAGACTCGTGGTGTGTCTCCTATTGCCGGTTTCTATTCTCGACTCTATTATATAGCACCCTCTGCAATAGTCGAGGAGCCAGTACGGAGCCCTACGTAGGCCAGACCAACTACCGAAAGCTCCATATATCTATATGCCATTCTAAATTATTCGGTATTGTCCTCGCTTCATTCTATTGTCCGCATCTGTCTCCACAGTGTCTCCCTCCTCATGCCGGAGAAAACGCGCTAACCCCATCCCGGTACACCGCACCATAGCGCATCTCGCGCCCCAATAGCTGTGACGCCAAGCAGTGCCTGGTGGCCAACAAGACAGACAGCCCCGCCAAACGCTGCATCCCATCCTTCCATATTGTACTGTAACTGCATTATATAGCTATTTCCTATTATCACTATATATCTATATACCTTGTAATGTTATTGCCTGTCATCAATGGCTCGACCAACCACACCTTTAAATTTATCTTTCCAAAAAGCGTCTTTAGACATTGTTGTTCGGGTTTGAAGAATTTCATCTTTTCCAATTTTCATTTTAAAATCTGGTCCGATGTACACACTGGGTCAAATTGACCCGGATCGATTTTCTCATTGAATTTGTGTTTCGGAGACTTGGGAAATCATTTTGGATGTCGCGCGAGAAGAATCCTTCGATATCTTGGTCGATATACACACTGGGTCAATTTGACCCGGAACGATTTTTCATTAAATTCATGGTTCGGAGGCTCGCCGAATCATTTTCAATGTCGCGCCACAAGAATCCTCCAATATCTTGCTTGATATACACACTGGGTCAATTTGACCCCGATCTTTGAAGTCGAATTATTTTGAATATTCTTGGCCAAGATTCCTCTTTTTTTTTTATTTGAAAATTGTCATGGTATACACATTGGGTCAATTTGACCCCGATCGATCGGGAACGAGGAATAATGCGTTGACAAATATCTGAAGGGTTCGTTTGGGGATAAAGCGAGAAATTTATTAAATAGATTTTCGTTGTCGAATGAAAAGTCGGTGCACAGCGAACACGTCATGTATTAAGGCTTTGGAAAAAGGAAACAAGAAGGAGACTACGAAGCGATATAGTCTCGCCCCCGGAGCAATGAGCTCACGCGTCAAACATATATAACACCCAGAGGTGGATAAAATGTGAAATTCTTTTGGCCTTTGTCTCCCCACAGTACAGTTGGAATGCAATATCGACAGAGTTTATTATGATCGAGAATACGAAGTACAATAGCTATTGGATTATAATTCTGAAGAATGTCACCGGCCTTATATACAGCGACCCGCTTCGTATATGCTGATAGGGTGCTCCCGCAGTCTCTGGCAATACCATTCAGCTTTTGTACAATAGTAACTCATAGATTAATCGAAATTAATAGGATATATAAAAAAAGAAATAAACGCGAGCTTGACAGAAACTGCAATAGCCAAAAAATCAAATATTTCATCGAAATTCTACAATAATCCGATTGATTATCGAGAATTATTATTTTATCCCTTTTCATCGAGTCTTTTTCGAATAATTTGCATTTTTGACACTTTCATCAAAATTTTTATGTTGCCGGAGGAAATTCAACGAAATTATTATTCGATTCTATGGACAGGGACACTCAACAAACTATCGAGCATTCATTTATCATTTTCTCCTTCTTCATTGTGACTTTTTCGAAAAATTTGAATTTTTCGAAATTTTCATGCTGCTGGAGAAAATTTAATAAACAAATGGTTCGATTCCATGAACAAGAATATACTACAAACTATGGACGAAATTTATGGCTTGACGAGGGGGAGAGATGTTTATGAATATCGTGTGGAATTCTTGACACTAAATATATATATGTATACTGCTATAGTAAATGGAATTTGTCAAGTCTATTGCTCAATATTATGAGGTTATACTGATGTATACTTATATGGACAAACGTATAACCATCAAGGATGGGAGGAGGATAGTGAGAGAATCCCGAGGTTCTCGAGCAGGAGTCAGCATTCCTTAAATATCCGAGCATTACACGACATGCCGATATCTCCGTCGATATTGGAGTATTTTAATCCATTTCTATTTTTGCCGGATATAGATTTTCTGTTTTTGATTATGTGGCCTTCTCTACTCCTCCCAAGTTCCTTCCTCGACCCACCGCCATATATACACATACAAATACGAGCTCCACCAAATTCCGATTTCGCATCAGTGTTTTCCTTTTTTTTTTTATCGTTACGAGAGAGACGAGAGTTATTAACGTCGATTGTAATATGAATTCTCGACATTAATTCTCTCGAGGCGACGCCTTTCCCTTACTGTATTTTCGAGCCTCCTCGCTCACCATCATTTTGTACTAATTTCAATCGACGCTAAACTTGGAGATGTCAAAAATGAAAAAAAACGATCGACCAGATTTATTTTTTCAACCAAAATGCACGATTCACGGGATGAAAAATATTTCAACATTTAATATTTAAATATTTTCATATTTCATTTTAATATTTCAATAAATATTTCAAATAATCTCCTTAAATATTCGGTCAGGACGATAAAACGGTATTTTTTTTAAATAAAAAAAACAAAATTGGTACGAAAAGGGTAACGATTTTGAAAATTGAACAAAAAATTGATAGAAAATCGTATTTTTTGTTGGGCCCCAACGTTGGGAACTGCAGTGTCTCAAGAATTAATTATTCTCAACGGTTTACGTAACGGCAGATTTTTTTTTTTTTCCCGTACAGAAAAGATTTAGCTGATTCGAGTAAATCCAAGCGACGTATTTTCCGCACTGATAGAATCTTATTTGCAAGGGTGTTGGAGGATATATCAATAAATGGTTTTGGGTGATAGAAAAGAGAGAAATTTGGTATGCCACGGTTGGAGGGTGTCGAGTGTATCATGATAAATTACACGAACCCTTCTTGTAATACAACACTTTCTCGTATATCGTGAGCGCAGAGGTAAAAAGCAGGGAGGAATATAATCGACGTTGAATGTTCGTGACCCCCCAGGGAGCGCGCCATAGAAAATAATAATAAAAATAATAAAAAGTACGAAAACAAACAAACTTGGCTTTCGACTTTGTATGCCATTTTATTTCCTCGTCCCCGGCACGAAAAATTATGAAAAAATGTCGAGAAACAATAAGAAAAAAAAAACCAAAAAGGCGCTTTGGCAATTTTACTGGGTTGGGTGACCGCTCGGAAGTTTCAAAAATTCCTGACTCCCCGAAGAACGATCGAAAGAGCCTGCAAATTAAACGACAACCTTTTTAATTTTTTCAAAAAAAAGTCTCGACGATTTTTTATTTTTTTTCTCATTTTTTTCTTCATTAAATTGCTCGTCCGGTCATACAATTCTGACGAGAATGTATTTAGTGCATACGTACTCAATACAGTGTATTATACGAAACCGTTGATCCATGAATCGCTCGCTCGGCCACTCCGGGGGCGCGCGCAAGAGGAGGCCAGAGTACGCTTTATATATCATCTCCTTTACTCTATGGACTGACTGGCGTTTCGAGTGGTTGCGTATTTCCAGCACCCCCGTACACATAACTGACTGGTCTTGTTAAAAAGTATTTTCAACCGTCCATTTATCGTGGTTCGTCTTTTTTTTTACCCTTGCCATATGTTTCGAGTATTTTATTGGGTATTGAAAAATCTACATGTACGTTTGTATATTACAGTCAATATAAAACGATAAATATTGCAGGCCGAAAGGTCAAACAGGGGTGGGATGTATTTTTAAAATTTTTCCCAATCGATTAGCACTCTTGGGCGAGGAATAATTCGTGTAACGTTCGATCAAACACTGAAAATCAAGCCACTCCAATCTCTTCAACGCGCTGCTCATCTTTTTTCATGAAATTTCTCATCGATTCATTTTTTTGGCTTCGCAACAAGACCCCGAGCCTCTGTAACCATTTCCAGGGGTTTGGGCTCATTAAAATCCGTCAATTAGACGAATTAGTAATTGCCATTAAAAATCCAAAGTGATTCAATTGGAAAGTCGATGGCAATTCCATTTTTTGTATTTTTCTACCATTTTTCGTGACGTGAAAAAAAAAAAACAATCATCCGGATCAATTTTCTCGCGACCGTGACTCGTTACTAATCGCGAATTCGTTAAAAATCATCGTCCAGCATCGTTCCTTCGATTGACCAGTGCCCAATCTCCAGTAATTAATCGAAAAATCGTATAAAACTGTAATTAGCATATTTAGAGGCTTCAGAGCTAAACCTCCGTGGAGATTGTGATGAAAAAATCATGAAGATTGTTCGAAGAGATGACCTTGAAGTTTGCATCGTTGGAAAGCAACGAAATACATTTTTTTCTTTGCCAAAGTCCATTATTTATATTCACAATTAAATCGCAATAATAAAACGATCATTTTTTGTCCGATAAAAATAAATCCGCTCAGAAACGTCCGATAATTAAAAAAAGTTGAACAAATAATCAATAAAAATCAACATTTTTCGTTGCATCCCAACGTTGCAAACTGCAGCATCATCCAAAGAGTTGGGAGGATTAAAAAGATTGCATAGGCAAGAGATAGGGTCGGAGGAAAGGTTAAAAATGAAAAGGCGTTTTTGGGAAGATAGTTGTACACTCGTGCGGGGGAGTAAGAAGAAGAAGAAGAGGGAAAGAGAGAGAGGGGGACGCGTGTCGAAAGGGGAAGCTTACAATGCACGTGCGCGCCATTGAAGAAGCAAACATATCGCATAAGGGTGGCGGTGTAGTGGTTTACGTTAAGCCACGACGTTTACGTTTGACACATGTGTGCGTGTACATATGATAGAATTTACGTGTGTACATGGAGCCAACGAGGCTCGTATGCCGAAGGAAAGGAAGAGGGGTCGCCGGTGACCTCAAATAGAGGCTTTCTGCATAATGGTCCAAGAGCCACAAGTGCCCCCTGGTTTAACTTTCGAGTGCTATTAAGCGATAGTATAGCCAGCACGTTGTAAGTTCAACTCAACTTCTGCCCATTCCCATTTATACTTTCTATTCCTCCAGCTTCGTTGCTCTTATGTACCTTCCAATTTTTCACCCTCTTTTCGTCTCATTCCAGTCCACTGCATAAGATACACCTTCGTCTTCCTCTTTTCCTCATACTCTTCCTCGTTTACCCAACCATCCTACCTTCTCCTCCCTTTCCCCCGCATTCACCAACTCCCCTGCTTTTCTTAACCTCCTCCTCCTGCTGCTCCAACTTTTTTTTTCGCTTCATTACCATTCTCGAGTGTTTTTTATAATTCAACGAATAAACGTTCCTTAAATAATAACATTCAATTGAAAACGCCACTGCATCCTCCATCAATCCAGTTTTTTTTCAACTATCTCGTTAAGTCTGTGATCCTTCGAATTCTACCGGATCCTCTTGCTTCCTAAGCAAATATCTCTCGTCTTTATTAATCGGTTTGGAGGAAAAACGTGCATCTGGTCACGAAACATTTTTTCTTTGCCTATTGGTCAGAGATCGAGGAAAGAAAGGAAAAGTAAAAAGACTGACAGTTCTTGATACTCAAGTTTGCGATGTCCAACGAAAAATACATTTTTCTATCAATTGTTTGGTCGATTTGAAAAACCATGACAAAAAAATATATGTTATCCTGAAGCTCGCAACGTTGGAATATGCAACGAAAAATATTTTATCGATGATTTGTTCATTTTTTTAAATTACCCCATTTTTTCGAGCCGATTTATTTTTCTGGGGTCAAAAACCGATCGTTTTATCATGGCAATTGAATTTTTCACATAAATAATAAGCTTTGGTGAATAAACAAATTAATTTCCTTGTATTCCAACGCTGCAAACTTCAACGTCATAAAAATATGCATTTATCGTCCTGATTGAATATTGAATAAAAATCATGGGGTTTGTCTCAAGAAAAAACTTGAACGAGGCAGACCCCGACGACTTATCCCTCTCCGTCGATGCTTATTTCTATTTTCTTTTTCGCAGGTGCAAAACGAGCCAAAATTACGTTACAAGATCACATCAGGAACGATGCAGACAGAGATTCGGATTCGGGCAGCGAGCTTCATGTCATGGACCATATTACGGGTAAGATAATACAGCATTGTTTTCCCAGATACTCTGTCATTTGTGTCAAGCACCTTCCTTGCCCGTGGCTCATTTTTATTGCCACAAAACAGTCACATGATTGAGACAAAATTACTAGAGTAGCAAACAAATTGTGGGGAAGAAACTCGCGAGCGTAAAAGTTTCAAAAAAAATAATAAAAAAATTGAAAAATGAATGAATAAATAAATAAACAAATAAATAAATCCATTAAGCGTGTATGAAAAGTTTTGCGAGCCAAAAACGCGAAAAACTCGAGAAATTTGGATGATTTTGAAATTAAAAGAAATTAAAATAAATAAATAATATTTTTCGTTGCATTCTGTGCCGTTAGGCCGATCCAAGGGACCCGGTAACACGTGACATGTTTGCATGATTTCAGCTGCTGGTTCCGCGGGCGAAGGCCCAGGCTCTGGACATCAAACGATCGAGCGTAAGCGAGAAAACAGTGTCAACGAGTCCGAAGACGGAAGCGTCGAGCCTGGGACACCGAGCCCGAATCACACGCCTCCCCGGACACCGGCCCTCACGCCACAACGAGTCGATACTCCGGTCCCCGAGAATCTCAGCCTCAGGAAATCCGGCAGCCCTTTGACTCCCCATGGACAGAATCAAATGATCATGCAACCTGTCGACCTCGTTCAACCGAGACACATTAGCCCACCGTCTCCCTCTACACCCTCACTCGCTGTGAGTCATTAATTTCACGACTTTTCCTATCAGCACATTTAATTAAATAAAAATTCATTTATATACCAAAAAGAAAAAAATTCAGCAGAGAAATTCAATTTTCCGCAAACGTTGTTGCGTACAAAACTCTAAAAAACGATACTTTCCCGTTTTGGCTTAGCCTAAGAAAAAAAACAAGACACGTCCGCGAAATTCTTGCGATAAATATTTTCTTGAATTGATTTTTTTTTCAATTTTTCCATAAAAATATATGAAAATAATTATTTATTTCTGTTTCAATTGAATTTAATGGAAATCGATACTAAAAACGAGAAATTCGTGCCATTCTCTCGATGGGCTGGACAATCCAGACCCATGTGGTGTCTACGGAGGGTTAACGAAAAATTTTGAACTCCATTTTCATAAAAAAATAAATTATACTTTCCGGTTCTATCGAGTTTGTTTTCATGGATTTTGAGAAAATCTCATCAAAAATGTGCTCCGGAATGATTTTCAGTTTTTCCAAAACGAGGACAATCGCCGGAGCAGCGAATTTTTCAAATTGCACAAATATTTTCGAAGCTTTTATAAATTTATCATTAATGCAACGTGTTCATGTGCTTACCACTCGTTTGGGATTGATCCGCAGGCTGCAGCAGCAGTCGCAGCGGCTGCACATTTTTCTCCGTACGCTCCGCTTTACGGGCCGACCGCGAATTCGTTGTATTGTTCGCCAGCGACTCTCTATCAGCACCAACATCATACGCATCATCTTCACGAGCCTCGGGAGATCCAGATGCAGATGCAAATGCAGATGCAAAATGTGCAGCAACCCTGCGGCCTCCAGGTCCAGCATCAACAACAACCTCAACAACAAAGGTCACCCGTTGACGTTTTACTCCGAGTCTTTCCTGGCAGACGTCGTGCGGATGTCGAAGCTCTTCTTCATCGGTGTAAAGGTTCGATAAACTGCCTGTCAAAAATCAATCCCTCAAAAAAAATGCACACACACACACGAACGCAACAAATTAAACGAAAAAATTTCATAATTCCTTCTACGCATAAAACTGAATGAAAAAAAAAATGATTCGTTGAACTGCTGAAAGGAATTTTGCACCGAAAAACAAGAAAAAATCATGCAAAAATTTCATTTTCATTCATTTTTCATAATTATTGAATTAAAAAAGACAAAAAGGTCTTTTTCATTCTCGACTGGCACACGATCACAGCCTCAAGACGATTACAGCCTCAAACCGAATGCAAAAAAAAACCATTGACCCTGTGGAATCCCTCACAGGAATTTCCCACCGAAAAAAAAGGGAAAAAATGCAAAAATTCCGATAATTATTCCAATAATAATCAAAAAAAATTGATACTTATCAGATTCAGAAATTGATTAGTATTGATTAATTAATTATTAATGATCAACAATTTTGGATAATTATCAACATTTTTTGATAATTATCGGATTTTGGAAAGGAAAGCGTTCAGTTGCTTTCGCGACTGACACGCGATCTCCCCCAAGACGTTTCGAGCCTCCCACATCGGTTTATTATAATTCTCAAGGCCATTGGGATTCTCGATTGTTGAACAGGTGACGTAGTGTCGGCAATGGAAGTGTTGGTGTGCGAGGACAGTCTGCAGCCAAAATCAGCGTTTTCGCCACTAGCAGGAGCGCTGGCCTCAGCAGCAGCGGCGTCAGCAGCCTCGGCGTCAGTGACAGCGGCGTATGTATCTCGAGGTGGTTATTGCGGGCCAACGCCGCCAACGCGTCACAGATTTCTCGCAGCGCCTTACTCAGGCACAGGTTATTTGCCGACGGTGATAAGACCGCCGAATCAAAACGTGCATGGGAATGGGACAGCGGAGAATTATCGTGAAACGAGCCCGGACGATGCGAGCGACAAAACGAGTTATTCCGAGTGACCTGGTCGCTGCATGTCATGGTCTCGTCTATGAAAACGAAAGAAAAACATTTTTATCACGTCGCAGTTTCTTTGCATGTCTCCGAAATCTCGAAACTCAAAACTCTTGACATTTAAGAACTCAAAAATAATGAAGAGCTCTTGAAAATGTCGCGGAGACGTGAAAGGCCCGGGAGAGACTTTACAGGAAACACGATTGATCAAGTTTCGCAGCTTTTCACATTTCGAGTCGCTGCATTTCCAGCAATAACGATTTATCATTTAATTTTTGCTCTGACTCTGCGAACCAACGATTTTTACGACTTGCCAGTAGCCCCAATTTCTCTGACAATCGAGATTTTCGTTCCTTCGACGAGGCTTCTTCGTCCTCGGAAATATGAGCGATCGTCGATATATATTTTGCCAGGATAAAGCGTTGAGTCTTCCGGAAATTGATAAAAATGTTCTGCTCCACTAAAACCGTCACGTTTTTGGGTTGAAGGAAAAAACGAACTATCGGGCTCGGGAAATCGTCAGCTCCAGGCGCTCTATCAATTTTTTAATCTTTTTTTTCGATTTTTTCAGCCTCGAAGAGGAAAGGCGAGAAAAAATAAAACGAACGATCATTATTAGAAAAAAAAGACATTGATATAATTTTGCTAATATAAATACTAACGTAATATCTGTAGATAATAACGATAATCAGAGCAATGGAAAAACCGCATGTGACCCTTTCATCAGCCGTTATGTATTTAGATAGAAAAAGTTTTTAAATATGCGATTACGAAGCCAAAATAGATCTGTAAAGCCGCTGTAGGGAGGAGGCGGAGATAATAGTTTTTAATTAATGGAATAAGGCGAGAAGAATAGTGAGCCAAGAGCCTGGAGACACAAAGACAAGAATTAAGTTGAGGGATCAGAGATTTTGCTGCAATTTTCGAAATTTAATATTTTCGATGAGATCTGACCATTAAAAAAACGTTTTGGTCAGCGGATTCTTGCCATCGTCCCGCGTCCGCTGACGGAGTCTTTTTCCAATTAGTCAGACGACAGCGGAGAACTTTTATTTCGAAAATTCGAGGCGAGGTTCGTGGACTGATCCATCGCCTTAACGAAAAAAAACGAAAAAAAAACGAGGAAAAAGAAACAAAAATGTATATACGAAACGCACTAATCAATCAACGTTTGTCCGTACTGAGATAAATATTATTATTTTATTATTGCTATTGATACCACGGTCATTAAGAATCGACCATCATCTCGTGAAAGCAACAATTATTCAGTTTCAAGTTTTTTCGCCTCAGAGTGTTGAATTTATCGAATAAACTCGACGAATGGCGATTTTTTGAAAATCTTTCCATTCAGGCCATTCCATTCTATTAACCCTAGAACGGTGGTAAACTTATTTCTTGTTACCTATTCCGATAACCCGGGGTCTGAGTGACCCCCAATTTTCAAAAATTCATATCTCCGGTAAAATTTGACGAAAATACTTCATCTTGGGCTCATTCTTTTCGTTTTTTAATGCAGAATCACGTGAGCCCGGGAAATTTCCCTCAAAGTTAAAAAATCAGTAAAAAAAATCGGTAAAACGATAAAAAACGAGAAAACGAAGGGAAAAAGCGCGCGGCATAGAGACTGGGGTAGTTTTTCGACTCCACGTCAGCGTTCTGGGGTTAATACGATTATTACTTCTTGGCAAAGAAAATAGTAATCATTATAAAACAGTAATAAAAATACGTACGTGCTATAACGAGATTAATTGAGTATACAATCTGTATAAATGAGGTATTCAAATAATATATATATAACAATAATAAGCATATGATGCTAAAGTGTATACAAGATGTTTAGAAAAGGTTTTAGCAATTTTAGCAATACCATGTAACTCGAGACAATTTATTTGTCATTCATTCGCCATTCCACGGTAATAGACAACCGACCGAACAACGACTCTACAGAATCTGCTCCGAGATGTTATCTGTATCGAGTTAAATGCCTCAATAAAATGACTGGATAATCTAATTCGTTTAAATTTGTCATTTCATTCATTATTTTAGTTTTTTTTTCTTTATAATATTCCAATCATTCCTGACGTTGGATTCTCGCCTCGATAACTCGACTGCATGATCTAGGAACGTGTCTACGGGGTACCGTAGACACACATGGGTCTGGGAGACACATTCAGCGAGTAGGATGAATTCCTTGTCGTTCGTATCGATTATCATGGAGTAGAAATAATCAAAAATGAAATTTTTTCATCCAGCACGACTTTGCTGAATATTTTTCAACGAGTATTGTCAAAAACGGTAGGGCGCCTGAGACCCATGTGTGTCTAGGGAGGCATAAATTCAAAATTGCCATTTCTTTCGTTCCATTTACTGGAAATGGTCGTATCGACCAATTCTTTGAATTTCAAAAACGATTTTTTTTTTTGAAAATCTTGTAAAAGAACGATTTTTATGTATTTTTGGAGATTTATTTTTTTCAGGAATGTATTTACGAGTATTGACTACGAATCTCCATCGGGAATCGATAAAAATTATCGATTTTTATTCCAGAAATTCTTAAAATTGATAAATTGAGAATTTTTACATTTTTTCGGCGCTCCCGAAAGTGACCGATCGGGTCAGGACCGTCGCCTCATGCAACCAGACCAACAGACGGTTCAACCCATACGATCGGAGCAACCGAAATAAAAAATTTCACCTCGAAATTCGTCGTTTCTCCACTTTTTCATTATTTTTGTGAATTTTTCTTTTAATTATTGCGTGAAATTCTTTTTTTTCTGCACAATTCTATCGACGAATTGTTACTCTCGAGTCTCGGTGATTCCACCTCGAAAAATATTCGGCTCGCTAAATGTTCGGAGTTCTCCATCAACGCTGGTAGATTATTGCGGATATTATTCGACGATTTTCTTGTCAGTATAATATACTGTGAAAGAAATAATAAAATTATCATAGACTGGCTATAAAAGACACCAGCACGGTTAGGGCGTCGAAGACGCGCAATATAAAAGAAAAATATAACTCTGATCCTTCCGTGCAACCCTAAAAAGTCTTACCCCCTATCCCCATCTTCAATTATACTTCCTTTTTTTTTTTTTTTTATTCGGCTGTTATGATTATTTCGTAACCGGGAAACTCGTTCAGAGAAATAAGATGCTCTTTCGTAACAGTGGGGTGGCTCCGACGTTTTTTACACTCGGAGGGTTGTTTAAAAGTCGGAAACAATAAACTGCATCTGTTTTTTTAAGGGCTCTTTCCTCCGGACAGAAAAATACTCTAAATAACGTTTTATTCGATCGCTTCTTTTTCCCAGAGTCTCCGAAAAAATAGAAAAGAATGAATAAGATAATTAAAATGAATAAAATAAATAAAAATGAATAAAATAAAATGGAAATAAATAAAATAAAATAGAAATCGATTGAATGCTTTTCAGGGAAAGCTTTCGATCGATTGTTGCAGTTTCGGAATGAAATTTTTTCAAATTTCGTCATTTTTCATATTGCATCGAGCCATTTCTGGTTTTCGTAAACTTTTAGGCCGGAAAAGGAAGCACAAAATTCGAGATGAAAAAAAGTATTAAAAAAATGTTTCCCTCTTGGATAATTTTGGAAAAGTTTAATAGCCGAATTAGTTGGATCCTCGTCGATACACAGTCGACCCTAAGCAACCGTTTAATTTAATGCTAAATCCGTTTCACACAATAGCGTGGATTCGAACACTCGTAAAAATAAGTGACAACCCTATACGCTGGCTAACCCTACAAGCGTTTTTTTCGTCTCTATCCTGTCTTCGTATTCGTCACTCGGCTCGTCAATTGCAGGTTGATTTCTTTGTTCCTCGTCACGTGCGTCTAATCGCTTTAAAATAAAATCTTCGCCAGCTCCGTCATTGTCAATACCATGTGCTACCTCGTAAAAATTCATGCACCAACTGAATATCTTTCACACTGATTTTCTCACGTTCCTCGAAAAATTGACAAAATTTTGCAAAAAAAAAAAAAACATTTGATTTTTCGAAACAAACGATTTTCAATCGAAACAAAACGATTCCGACCTCTGAAAAGGAACATTTTTCCGAATTGGCTCGGCCGAAGAAAAAAAAAACACAGCCTGGAAATGTTTGCAATGAATAATTTTCAACATCGATTTTTTATTTTTTTTTTTCACTTCAGATTATTCAATTTTTACGTTCCAACCATTCCCTGAAATAAAATAAAGAATAATACAAATTGTATCGAGCGGAACGAGCACTCGGATCTTTTACACAAAACTAAGAAACCACCGATCACAAAATTTCGTCGCCGAACGACCAACAGAAAATTTTTCATACGAATCGAAGGAAAGGACGAGATTGGAGAGCAAATAGGAGCAAAGTTAGCAATCGATGATATAGACAGGGACATTGCTGCTGTAAATGAAGCCGCGAGGGAAAATCCAATATATTTGCACACATGTCCCTGTACAGATGACGAAGTTATATATAGAAAGCGATATTGAAATACTTCCTGATAGTTTGAGCTCACCGAGGCGGAAGGATTAAACAAGAGGAGAGAGAGAGAGAGAGAGAGAGAGAGAGAGAGAAGGTCAGGCCACGATTCCTCATACCAACTTAATTGTGCAATCGACATCCAACTATTAGCATCTGTATTCGACGCATTTCCACGTAAATTGTAAAATACTTCAACGTTATGCGTATCGAGGAGATAATTACTGAGAAGCAACGAGACCAAATTGTTTCGGAGTAACGAAAACTTTCTAAATTTTCTATAAGCCCTAAATTTTCATACAAAATTAATCCGAAAACCGTCGTCACTAAAAAAATAAT
Source organism: Campopleginae sp. 14b (assembly GCA_030522525.1). Classification (NCBI taxonomy): domain Eukaryota; kingdom Metazoa; phylum Arthropoda; class Insecta; order Hymenoptera; family Ichneumonidae; species Campopleginae sp. 14b. Next base: position 54,488 of record JAPYYS010000695.1, on the reverse strand, counting down.
GAATAAAAAATTCAATTCAAAGTTGACTATCGTTTCGGAGTAAAAAAAAACAACGAGCTCGCGATCGTCTTTGACAATTTGTTCCAAAATAAAAATCCGAGGCCCTTTATAAAGAAAACTCAATTAAATAAATAATAAATAAATAATAAATAAAATAAAATAAAGTAAAAAATAAAACTCAATTCCGTCCTTTCACGTCTGTCTTCGCCTAGCCGCCTCCTGAAATATTTAAATAATAGATTCGTGCTCGCCCCGCTCGTTTCCTTATTTTCCGATGGCCTCTGCTGCCTAGAACTTTCTTTCTTTTTTCCATGCATTGTGGTCGCATGTAACTGAGAATATATCGAGCGTCGTCCGCTCCCCAATTTTTGTTCGAACGTCTGCTCGATCATCCCTTTCCCTTTCTCTCATCTTTTTACTGAGAATTTGATACTCTGACAACTGCGATTCATCCGTTAAAAGAGTTTGCAACTTGCGAATGAAATTCAATCGCCGTTTCGGAAACCGCGTGGTTTTCGTAACGTCGGCAAATCGAGACAGAAGCTAGAAACTTTGTTGCAATTACGATACCTCCAAACTTTTCGAAAACCAACTTTTAGCTTCAGAATCCTTCGCTCAAAACTTTTTTCTACCCATTGAAGAAAAATTAACGTGTCTTCTGGGCCCGCGACCAACCAAACGGTCGCGGTTCATCCTCCTCCTTGTCTAGCCTCGGAACAGAAAACCCTCGAGTCCCTGCACTTACGTTCTTCCGTCTCTCGATCCCCCTGGACTGGTCTGTGGCCTGCCAGACCCAAAAGCTTCAGTGTCTTTTATCCCGCAGCTTTCCTTCACCCTCCCACGCTCTCAAACCTTTCCTCATGCACTCGCAGCATTCGAATCCCAGCATCGAGGTCGCCGACCTTTCAGTGTCTAAATTATTTTTCATACCTTCGCCTCAAACTCAAAATTTCGACAGATTTTATTATTTTTTTCAATCACCACGATTATTCGGCCTTCTTCCGACAGGAAAACAACATTTTTCCAAATCAACGCGGAACGCTTCTCTTCGGAGCACAAAAGAGAAATTTGATTAGAAAATTCAAAGAGTTTTTTTTCTTCAATTTTTCCATTTTTTTCAGGCAGAATTTTAATCCCTAAAACTCGCGACCCTCGTCCGTACGATACTGAAGTTTGCATCATTGGAAAAAGCCAATTTTTTTTATTTTTAATCATTATAATTAATAATTAATAAATAATTAATTAATCATTAATAATTAATAATAAATTAATTATTTATTCATCCATTCAATAAATAAATAAATAAATAGAATGAATGAATAAATAAATTGATAAATAAATAAATTAATTAATTAATTAAATAAATTGAATGAAATTTTTTAAGTGGAAGAATTATTATTTAATTATAACGAATTAATTTTTTCATTTTTTTCCAGTAAATGAAACTTTTGAATGGCAAAAAAGTCTCTATGTTGGATAAATACTTTCCGAAAATTTGCGCAAACTTCAACATCGATCGTTCTGATTCCGAGCATCAATTTTAATGCTCGATACATCGAACGAATGATTGATTTTTAATTGGGTGTATATTATTGCGGGAAATCGTAATTTCGGTCTGTTAAATCGGAGAGCAGAAGCAGAGATTGAAAAGTTTTCTTTACAATCGCCAAACGTTTGACACGTGTCTTGCCGGGGAAAGCTTCACCCTCAGAGCACTTAACTCAATCTCGAATCAACATATATGACAATATCACAACTTGCTCGCACAGCTTTTTTTTTACGTTACATATACTCTCTCGGACGAACTAAACGAGGGTCCAAAGGGGTGGATTCTCATTTTTTCCTCGTCTCCTCACGCTGAACCGAATTCTATTTGGCATTCGTACCGTTCATAATCCCACGTGATCCACTTCAACTTCCCCGTCGTTTGCAGCTCCTCCGTAAAAAGGTACAAACTTCCATGCGCTCCAAATTATTATAATAAATAAATAAATCAAAACTGGCGAAATAATTTCAAATTTTTTGCTATTAAATCGAACAAAAAAATCCGCAATTCCTGTGGTTTAACTTTTCGATTAATTCTAGAACGATAACTTGGGGCCAAAAACCATCCACGCCCCCCTTTTCCCTACGTTCTCACATTTTTCATCGTTTTAACGAATTTTTTACTAATTTTTTCACTTTGAGCAAAATTGCTTCCAGGCTCACGTGATTCTCTATCAAAAAACGAAAAGAATGAGCTCAAGTTGAACTCTTTTCGTTCAATCTTACCGGAGATATGAATTTTTCAAAATTTTTTAACAGAATAAGTCAAAAAAAATAAGTCCAATTAATTTAATGACCCCCTTTAATTTCTTTCAAATTATTCTTGGGTTTTTCCGATTTTTTGAATAAAAAATCAGCTCGAGCTGATCCCTTTTCCATAATTTTAAGCGGAGCTACGAATTTTTAAAAATCCCAAAATTAAAAATGACTGGAAAACGCGAAAAAAAAATCTAATTATTTTTTATTTATTTTTATTTTCATTGATATCAAATTAAAAACTCAATAAAAGCTCCTGAATCTTGAGATAAAACGAAAAAATTGACCAACCACGAGGATCTATAAAAATAGTTGAAAAAAAAAAGAGAAAAAGTTATTTTCAAAGTGGAATTTAATTCGGAGTAAATAATTGCGGAGTGGTCAGTAGATCTCAGGGGCGGAGGATCAAAGGAAAAAAAAAATCGTAAGTTTTCCGTTGTTGAAAAAGTTGAAAGAGCAGAGGAGGAGAAGGAGGGCGGTTTGGATGGCGAGCGCGAGGTAAATTTGACGCGTGGCAAAGGACAGTTCGGGAGTCATGGCAGTTTGGTATTATATTATGCCTACCAGGAAGAATGACAAAGAGAACAAAACATTGTTGGGGCGTCGCTGGTCTCGCGGATGCCAGCGCGGAGTGCCCCATCCCTAGATAGAGCCGCAAATTGCAGCCGCCGAGAGATCTCCGCGCGGTATACACTAAAACTTGGAACAAAAGTCCTTACTTTTGTTTGCCGAGCAAAGTTTTTCGAATTACGGCCGCAATCCAGCCACAAAAGGGGATGGTGACTCTTAAGACGTGCCACACGAGAAAGAAGAGAGAAGAAAAGCAACGAGACGACCACGAGCTAAGTGCAAATCGTGAAAGAAGAATATATGGGAATAAATAATATTATCTATGGTATTGTCGACATAAGAAAACTTTGCCGTTAAGCTTGTCCTCGATTCTCCACCATCCTATATTTTCACACGATAGAAAACCATTTTTTTCCATTAACGAGATCGAAACAACAGACTGATGCTAGTTGCCCAAGTTATTCGAAACTTTTCGCGGATATGACAAATTGCACAAACAGTGTGCACGTTTTTTTCCAACACCCCCTGGGTCAAATTGACCCAGTGTAGCTAAAATCAAATATGAGCCACATTCGGAGTAAAAAAGCTTTTTTTTACGTATTTAAAATACTTCAAATAAAATCAAATAAAATGAATGAATAAGTGACTAAATAAATGAATAAATAAATAAATAAATGAATAGATGAATGAATAAATGAATAAATAAATAAATAATGAATAAATTATGATGAAATGGAATAAAATAATAAAATAAAGTTTGAATGATTGAAAGTAAAATGTAAAAATCAATTATTCAATTTGGAAATGTTGTTTGTCCGGGAATGGCATATTTTTTAATTCAAAGATGGAAAGCACGATTCGAACTAGAATTGGTATAGAATGTTCCATTTATATTAACACGAGATTGCAACGCACGTCAAAGATATAGATAGAGAGTGAACGCGCGGTGTGACCGAAGCCATCATTTTCCACTTCTATTCTCATTTTAATTCTGCTTCTCATCCCCTTCAGGGCTCGATCGCCCATTCTCTTTTTTCATCACCATCTTTACCACGTTCGTAGCACGTAGCTCGGTGCTAGTAGCATCACCGCGAAAGCTCTTGAAATAAATTGAAAATGGCTGGTAGCATTGTGTCGTTTGACGCAACGATATCTCTTTCCTCCACTTCCCTTTCGTCTCTCCTTCCTCCTTTCTACCAACCCTTATTTACAACTCAACTTCCTGCTCCCACTTGACGTGACTCCCTCGATACCTTGTCTGAATAATTATTATCCCTTTTTCCTCCTTTTTTCTTCACCTCTTCGACGAAACAAAATTATCAATTAACACTCCCCACAGCCATGCTAATCGAAAAGAACTCTAATTATTATGTTGCTCCTGTTCTCCCCAAACTTTCTAATTACACAACGAAGCTGTGGAATCCCCAAGTCGAGTTTGCAATCGTATTATTTCTGAGCCCGAGTACCCACCGTAAAATGGAGCGAAATTAGAGCATCTCCCTAGACACACATGGCTCTGAGGTGCCCTACCGTTTTAGCCTGTACGTGGCCTCGTCAAAAAAAATCGGAAAAAATTCAGGAAAGTGGTTTTGGATCCATAGAAAAAGAGGCTGGACCGAGTAACGGATAAAAATGATTTTTCATGAGCGTTATTTAATGGTAATCGATCGGGAAGAACGAGAAATTGACGCGAATCGCTGAATGGGCCTCCCAGACCCATGTGTGTCTACCGAGGGTCAATTTGATAGAAAATTGGGAAATTAATCGAAAAATAACGAAACGTAAAGTTTTAGATCGACCAAATAAAGTCGTATTGGTTGTTTTTTTTTCTCCATTCAGGCCCACGGTCCAAAATACTTTGGCACGTCATCGGAAAACTAACTACGGAGGGTTAATCATCGAAATAATGAATATTGAAATATTTTTCTCGTTGTATTCCGGGGCAACGCGTCTCATCGACCGTTGGTATTGGAGGAATAAAGACACGATGGAACTATCGAATGCGGCAGTGTCCGCTCAACCCAACGGATCAGAATCAAGACTTCCCTTTAGTCAGCGCCCCCACAAACGAACTTTGCTTGCTAGATATCGTCTGCTAAAAGCGAAGTTTCCCGCAGATCCCGCAGATGCTGATCCGAGCCTCCTTGAACGATGCTCGATCGACCGATGACGCCGAAGTTCGCGGCGTAGCAATGCAACGAAAAATCTTTTCATTTGTTCATGGACAATTCGTTTTGTTTTCCAAAACCGTTCGAGTTTTTTGAGCCGATTTCTCCGGGTCCCAAATACCAATCGTTTTGGCTTCGTTTCCCGAAGAAAATAAAGAATTTCGTTGCGTTTCAGCAACGCAAACTTCAACGTTACATCGAACGAGCGATTTGGCCAAAATACGAGTTAAAATTATTTTCGCACGTCGAGAAAAACTTATCCACGAAAAACCTTCACAAAAATCCCAAATTCCCGCCACCCCGAACAACATTCACATCAGGATTGGAAAACCTTACAATCCTCTCGAACCTGCGCCTTATAGCGAATTTGAAAAAATCACGAAAACTGTCAAAAAAACGACTGAACGATTTTCCAATTAGATGGTAAGAGCACGATTCGAGAAAATGAATGAAAAAAAACATAAAACTCGCCTCATAAGGCCCGAGAATTGAGTATCTTTGGAAACTGGGTCACCAGGACCCAGTTTCTCACCAAAAATGGAAAACCTTTATATTTTATGAATTTCTACGACGCGTTCATGTCGAGGAATTCTTAACGTATACTGCGCGCGGGTCAAATTGACCCAGATTGTCAACCAATCGCATTTGCGGTCAAACAAGGAAAACGGATAGAAATTCTAAAAAAAAAAACGTGCATCTGCTCGAAACTACCTTAATGATTACTGCGGCGCGAATAATCGTAGACTCGTATGTTTCGATAGATTGAAATTTAATGAAACGTAGTTGGGTATTCTTGGGAATAATACGGAAAATGTAATTCACCCTGGTACACAGTATTTTTCATTTATAAGATACTTTAGTTGTTTTTTCTCGTTTTTTAGAGGTTTTCTTTTCTAGCACATCCTAAAATAACAATATTGATCATACTCAATACGATTTTGAAACGCCTCTCCTTTTTTTTTTAGTTGTCAATTATAATCTAAATGCTTGCGACGAGGTACTGCGAGAAATTCGACCCCCTTAACGATCGAAGGACGATGCTAAATCGAGAAATATGAATGCTCGATTAATCGGTCGGCTTAGTCAAATGTCTCATGCCCTCAGGCTGTGTCCTCGTCGTTATCGTTATTCGATCTGTAACCACTGGAACGTTTGCCACCCCCACTACCACTGTACTCCGTTCCTGTACGTTGAGTCTCGTACATTTTTCGGTTTTCCAAGTACCGACGGTAATTATTCTCACGTTTTTTTCGCTGCTCGTCCGCCTGCTGTCGCAGCTTCTCCGGATTCATGTGCGACGTCACCATGTGCCGCGTTAACGAACTCATGAATTTGTACGTTATCCCGCACACGTCGCACGCCAAGATCTCTTGATTCCCATCTTGTTTCTTTTTTTGATCATGTAACGGACAAAACAAAATGATCGTTAAAATGATTTAGTCGCTGATTATTCGGTCGGCTGAGCTTTACGGATTTTCTTATCAATGACCTTGAAGTTTGCACCTTTGGGATGCAATGAAAATCGTTTTTTCCTTTACCAAAGCTCATTTTTTAATATTTTGAATTTAATTGTCATGATAAACCGCTCGGTTTTATGAAGTTGAAGTTTGCACCGTTGGAATGCAACGAAATTCGTTTTTTACTTCGCCAAAGTCCATTATTTATATTCAGAATTAAATTGCGATTCTAAAACGATCGGGCTGCGGTCTCAGAAATTCTATCCGCGCGAAAAAATTGAATCATTCGAAAAAGTAAACAAATTTTTAATAGAAATCAATATTTTTCGTTGCATTCCAACGTTGCGAACTTCAGCGTCATTCTGATCACTCAACGCGCGCGGTGCCGTCGACATTTTTCACCGAGAAAGGAAATAAAACGAGAAAAAAAAGGAAATCCAAAGGAAACGATAGGGTCAAAGCTTCACTTTTCAATGAAGTTGACGTTTGCATCGTTAGCATGCAGCGAAATTCCTTTTTTTCTTTGCCAAAGCTCATTATTATGATGGTGAAGTTCGCATCGTTGGAATTCAACGAAATTTCGTTCTTTTTCTCGAGCAGATCTCAAGATTCTTATTGAATATTTGATCGGGACAATAAAACGATCGTTTTTCGAGATCCAAAGAGAAAATCGGCACGCAAATTTGCATGCTTTTCAAAATTGACCAAACATTTAATGGAAAACCGTATTTTTCGATGGACCTCAACGTTGCGAACTTCATAATCATCCCTTTCCATTTTCTCCGTGAATAAAAACGACTCCAGAAAACAATGGTCGATAGAATTGAGTGAAAAATGAAATTTTCACTAAAAACTTGAAGCACAGTTTTCATGGGGCACCATATTAATTGTGGGGCATAAGCAACGTGCGAGAGTACTTAACGAATCTTATTATTCGAATCTCAAGGTTTTGTGCGATTTCTATACTTTTCACAGTCGTTTCTAAAACTCAAAGCCTCGCGAAGATTCATGTACCGAATTTTTATAAATAACCGAACGTTCTGATTTTTCCAAAACTCGAATAAAGTCCGTATTTTTCGGAGCAGAGACTTAAAAGTCAGAAATCTCACACAACTTTTGAAATCTCGCCTCTTTTTTGTCATAAAAATGGGAAAATTTCGTAAAATTTGTCAATAAGCGAGTCGTCGAAAACAAAAAGTTGATCAACGGTCCGAATAATCCTTTGGCATGAGTAAATAATATAAAAGTTGAAAAATGTTGATTTAATTTATGGAAAACCCGAGATCTGAGCAGTTGAGAAAAAAACATTGACAAACATCAGCAAGTGTTTGAATTCAGTGGTGAAATTAATGATTTCAAGGAGGTTGGCTACATGCGACAATATGATAAGAATTTAATAAAATTTTCTGATAATATTCTCCGGCATCAAATACGATGACACAAATTTTTTTCTATTTTTTGTCTCGATAGTTTTCGAATAATTTGAGTTTACAATATGCAAAAGATATATCTATATATATATATCTGAATCCTATGCTTATGCATGTAAACTCCAGTGTCCAATAACTCGAAAACTATGTAGAAGAAAATTTTTGAAAAATTTGTATATTCGTATTTAATACTAAAGAGTATGCTCACGAAATTTCATAAAATTCTAATAATTTCGAATTTTTCTATAAAATGGGAACATTGTTGAGTGTAGCCGGCCTCGTTAAACAAGAAAATAATAATAAGTTTGTTGAATAAACGAGGATTCAGAGAATATATGTGACTCGTAAATTAGTTGAATGTTAAAAAACATGAATAATTGGCATGTAAAGATAAAAAAATAGTAAAATACGCGTGTGCCAAATCCTCGCACTGAACTCATGTTTGTAATTCAATGGAATTTTTCGACGTACTTGCTTATGCACCATCATGTGACGCTGCAAATTGTTCAACCGATTAAATTCCCGACCACACACCTCGCAGTCGAATTTCTTGTCCGGGTCGTGATTCTTCTTGTGCATATTGAGATCAGCAGCCTGGAGGAAAGTCTTGTGACAAACATCGCACGTGTGAGTCCGTTGGTCGCCAGCGAGATGCGACTGTTCGTGTTTCGTCAGAGCCGATTTCTCCAAGAACCGTCGACCACAATAGATGCAAGGCAGTGGCCGCGACTGAGGATTGTGTTGGGTCAAATGACGTCGCAACGCTGTTGAAGTTGGAAAACTCTTTCCACATTCGAGGCATCCGAATGGACGATCGCCGATGTGAGTTTTCCGATGACGTGCCAAAGTATTTTGGTCCGTGTATCTAAATAAAAGAAAAACAAACGACCAAAACGATTTTATTTCGTCGATGCAAAACTTTGGAGTCAAAAATTGATCGTTTTATAATCGCAATTTAATTCTGAACATAAATAATGGGCTTTGGAAAAGAGAAAAAAAAGTTTCGTTGCATTTCAACGTTGCAAACTTCAAGGTCATCGAAAATATTACCTTTTGGGGCACAAATCGCAGGGGAAATTGCGCGTGGTAATGTCCTCTTCTCTAGCGTGTTTGAGTCGGTTGTGTCTCAGCAATTGGAACGAAGTCTTGAAGCTTTTAGCACACAATTCGCACTTGAGGTTATCAGTGGTCGGAATAATGACCTGAGTCCTCTTGTGGCCGTTTTCGTCCTCGGAAATGATGAGCGAAATGGTAACGGTGTTGTCCTCGTTGTCGGGATCATTGGAGTTTGCATTGGAGTTGGGAGCCTGCGGAGAAAAGCAAAAATGACGTCACGTGAGTACAAAAATCTGGATATTTCGAAAGATATAGAAAAAGATTGTCGAACGCACGTCGAGCTCCGGAACGATGAAACTGTCTTCGTCGAATCCTTTGCTCGAATCATCGGCTTGCGCGCTCGCAATTTCTTGACGATTCGTCGAATTGTTTTGAACTTCCTGCTCGTCGTTGCTGTTCTCCGCTATCGCGTAATTCCCATCGGCTGTGAGGTAGACCGGCTGGAGCGTTCCACTCTCGTCCTTGAAATACAATTGACCATCCTCGTCCTCGTGCAGGAATATTTGATCCTGTTTCGAGTTAATTCAATGAATTTTCTTCGTCAATACGAAAAAACTTAATTTTTTTTTAACTTTATTTCATTAAAACTCTATTTTTTTCAGATCTTCATTTTTTTTTTCAAGTTTCCCGATGCGAAGTTGGAATGCAACGAAAAATATTGATTTTAATCGGCGATTCTTTGAATTTTTTAAATTTATTTACATTTTTCGAGTCTCTATTTTTTTCTGAGGGCAAAAACCGATCGTTTTGTAATTCAATTTCAATTCTAAATTGAAATAATGAGCTTTGGTGAGGCAAAAAAAAATTTCGTTGCATTTCAACGATGCAAACTTCAACGTCATTCGCGTTTTTTCACCTGCACGGATTCTCCCTCTTCGGCCTCTTCCTCTTCCTCCTGTTCCTGATTCTCGTTGGTAGCTTCGTTGGTCCCTTCCCATTCCTGTTCCTCCGGTTCTGTGGATTGTTCTTCGTACTGGTATTGATCAGGATCTTCGTTGATGGACTGTGCCACGTAAACAGTTTCCATGTTATCACCCTCATAAAAAATGGCTCCCTCGATTGGGATTGTGCTTTCTTCGAGGCGCTCCATCTACACGGACATTGAATTCATCTATTCATACTTCGTTCGTCGTACAGAGAAATATTTCGAACATTAAATAAACGAAAGAAAAAAAAATGCAAAGAAAAATTAATTTTCATCGAAAAAGTCCACGATGCCAGAATCTTAAAGGATTCTGCCACATGGAAATAAATAAACGAACGAAAATAAATGATGGAACGCCTCAACGAAGCGCTCCGCTAGACATGGCTCTCAATTGCCCAATGGGAAAATTTTCAAAAGATTACCATGGGAAAAGAATTCCTCCACGCTTCCCGGATCGTAAAAAAGGATAAAAAAAATAAAAAATTGACAAAACGAATGAAAATTTGAAGAAAAAAACAATTCTTTTCGTACTTTCATGCGGAGAGCAGATTCCTGGAGTTGATTGGACGCAATGTCCTTTGACTTGGCGCTGCTAGACTTTTTGGATCCGAGCACCGTGTAGACCAAATTGTTTTCCGAGCTCTTGACAATTTCGTGTTGATCCTCTTCGTCTTCGACCTCCGCTTCCTGCATTATTAAAGTATTTCTCAAGTTTTGAGTATCCGCAAAATCCATTGACGCTCTTGTTTTTGCCGCTTTGTAGACGGGCTCCATGCTGGACTTGTTGGACGAGGAGTATCCGTCGTCTCTGGCGCTGGCTGACCTCTTGCCATTGAGAGAGTGTGTTTTCTGGACGGCGCAACTTTCCACGCCGTGGTTTTTGCCGCCGCTTGCTTTGGTGTTGCGCTCTTGGATGGGCTGGTGCTCGTTCTCTTCGTCCTCCCAATCCTCATCTGCGTCGTAAGTCACCACCGACGTTTTCTTTTTCCTCTGGTAAGTTTGACGCTCCTCTTGACGTCTCGAGCCTTTGGCTCTGACGTGACGCTCCTCTTCTTGACTGTCCTCGTCCTCGTGGCTCCCGTAGACGTAAATGTTCGAGTCTACGCTCGATTTACTCTGTTGCCCACTTTTTCCTTGCGTATCGTCCGCCGACTCCTCCGTGTTTTCCGTCTCTTCCAGCGTCTCCTCTACCGTTTCCTCTACCGTCTCCTCCACCGTCTCCTCGACGGTCTCTTCGTCCGTCTCCTCCGTCTCCTCGATCTCTTCGATCTCTTCTATGATCTCAACTATTTCCTCGACCTCTTCGACCTCCTCCTCCTCCTCCACGACTTCCGATTCAAAAATTATTTCCTCCTTGGGCGATGTCACTTTTTTCGCTTTGGCCGAAGCCGCCGACGTGCGTCCCGCCGGATTCTCCATTTTTTGGTACTTGTTCATCTGGAAAATTCGTTTTTTCTTTTATCCCTCAAAGGAAAAACGCGACTCGATACAATTTCATTGAAAACGTCAATTTCCGGTTTGATTTTATATTTTTTTTGCAACTTGGAAGCAAAAACGTGATTGGAAAATTATTCTGCTACGCTGTGGAGATTCGAAATAACGCAGGGGCTAGTCGTCCGGGTAATCGGATGAATAATATTCATCGGGACATGCTTCATCTAATAATTTCCGTGTTACGGCACGCAATATCCGGACGAGTGGCCACAGCCTTCAAATGAATTAACTTTCGATTTAAATTAAAATTCGCGAGTTGTGAATGAAAAAAAAAAATCGTCCTCGCAGAAAAATCAAATATTCATTTCCTGTCAGTTTGTTTCTGTTCCATGCATGGCAACAATAGCGGAAGTAATAACGGTAATGGTTGACGATTGAAAAATCGAATTTTATTTGAGAAAAAAAATAATAATTCGATTTATCTGAAATTGCGAGTATTTTTTTCTTACTCACGAATTAACGTGGGGAGCAGATGGACTAAGTATGATTAGAGGGGATGCAGAAATAATGAAAGGAATTGAATAAATTTCTGCACTTGCGATAAGGAGTTTAGAAGTCTTTGAAAGAAATCGTTGCCAAGTCTGCGATACGTGAAAACGATTTCCCCCTCTCCCTAGTTTTCGGCGGATGCATGCACTTTTAATCGTTACGACGAGACGATTTTTCTTGAATATGCGGAAAAAAGAAATTGCGTGTATCGTTGAGCATTCGAAGAACAACAATTGAAGTTTCTAGGGAGGATAGTGTACGATAAACAATTGGAAAATGCGCGATAAATATCGAGGGGAAACAGGTTAACAGTGGAGGCTTGTCGGGGCATAGTCTTTGTATTATAATGGCCGATTTTAAGAGCCGTCGTGCATACGAGGCGTATGCATTGAGGAAGAAGATGCTCAATGAGTTTTCTCAGGTTGGAAATGACGATACGTTATATACGATGAAATATTCAAGAACCAACTGATTAAACTCACTCTGTTGAATTGATCATAATTGTAATTGAAAAGTTGTTCTCGAACGCGGTCGAGTCGCCAGTCGGTACGGGAATGCCTTGTATTTATCAACGGACAGCAAAATGGCTACAGGAAACGAAAATGAGCGGCGATATCGCGAAGCCGCGCGCCTCCAAACGCTTTCTATCGCGTGGGAGTTGCTCCGATTTATTAATCGCACTGTTTATCAATAATCAGGTACTTACTCGATTAAGTATTATATTATTCCAAGCGATGATACAGTTACTTTAAAAACTGTTTATTAAAAAGAGTCTTTTACTCGGTCGATACGGGACACACAGTAAACGACATTCTTCCGCACAGTAGTCAAGAGACGCCACCTCAAACAGCGCCGACGGAGATTCGTATGTACCTGACCGTTGCGGCGCATGCGCCCAAGCCGACCAATCGACATATTACATTTCTCAATTCCACGTAAACAAATCTAATCCGCCGTACCAATTAGCAAACCCTTATCGGACCCTCATATTCTCATAAAAATACACGGAGAGAAAATTTTGCGTTGCGACAGCGTACACCACGCTACTAGACAAATTTTCTTTGTTAATATAGTGACAACAAATTTTTTTGCTGCTCCAACAAAAGTTTTATGTCAAATGCGATGCAGGAGCAAAGAACTTTTGCTCCCGTAGCATGCACACAAATGTTCCTCGAACAGCAACAGTGTGTTACAGGGCGTCGATTTGCATTTTTCGTTCTTGTAGCAAATATTATTTTGCTACTATAAGGAAAATTATGCTACGGGTGCTTAAGGCTTTGCTGTTGTAACTAAACGACGATTAGCAAAGCATCTTTTGCTGTTACAACATTCCCATTTCTCTCCGTGTAGCTTGATCCATGAACGCATAGAAAATTGAGAGGAGGAACTGAATACCAATCCCAGTGACGAAGAATCAAAGTTGCAAGAAATATTTTAAAAGTCAGGCCCAGCCAAAAACTCGAAATATCTTAGCTTTTTCATTATTCTGTCCACGTGAGAGAAGAGGATCGTTCGAATCGTTCGATTCCAGGAAATCCTGCGTGCTTGTTGTTTTTCAATGACGCTGCACCGAACGGACCAATAGAAACACGAGTACAACGGCCCGTGACCATCGAGCACTAACGCCACGAGCGGCGGCGGCTTGACGCACTAGAAAATGTACATGTTTTCGAGGAATGAGTTTCAACATCTAGGTAGAGCCAATGTTTTCATATTAAATAATTACTCACACTGGGGGCATCTGTATTGTTTTTTTCGCGCCGAAAGTCATGATATAGGCGGGATTTGGCGGGTGAACGAGTAATTATCAGATACGTTGATAATATAGTTGGAGATCCACGCCCGACGACAATGCAATAAAGCAAATAAATCATTTTATTTTCGTTCGTCGACGTATTGAATCGATGCATTTGTAAAACGAATTTGGCCGAACGCGAGTGTATAGTGTGAGTGAGAATACAGTGTCGAAAAAACGAGAAATCACCAGCTCGAAGGTTTCAATACGACGAGGTAAAGGACAGTTAACCAAGCAAAAGGTATTTTCACAGTTTATATATCCGTATATAAAACGCAATGCCGCAACCGTCGGTCACGGCTTTTTTCAATTCGCGGAAACGACAAGCGAGCGATGACATTCGTAATAAGAGTAAAGTTCTGATTCTCGATCGCTCGACCAACAATACTCCGAGCCAAAAGATCGAGGCAATCAGGTTGGAGAATACTGAAACGGAAGGGAGAGCTCCGCAACTTGTTTCGGGGGAGTTATCGCAAGCACCCGCGAGTCCCAAACTTGTTCATGCAACCAACTTCGAGACGGACGTTGCGCGATCGGCATCGCGGCCTAAAATGACGTCAATAGCAAATACTCGAGTGCGGGTGCCCCGAGCCAAAAAATTTGCATCCCAAGAAGGCCAAACCGACATCAGAGACACTCTCTTCAAGATGAGCGCCGATGCTCCGAGTCAGCCAGTGCCGAAGGTCATACCGTTTGAAAAAATGGGTTTGCTCAGTCCGAGGAAGAAAAATCTCTCGCAATCTGCAGCTCCGAACAACCTGCCTGCCGTGGAAAAAACGGAAGAAGCACCAGCCGCCGGTTCAATAACGCCTAAAAAATCACTCGCCCCCGAAAGATTGTCTCGACGGGAATTGAATCTCGGCGAAATCAAAAAGAGAATCAACACTTCGTCCAGACTTAACGAACTCAAAGCATCCATCGCAAGATTCAGAAAGTGCGAAGAAAAAATTGAACAATTGGAGAAAAAACACGAGAACAACAAACCGCAGATACGCAAATTCCAAAACATCGAAGTCGAAGTTCCTCTTAGGTTAGAAATTTCTCTTAATTTCATCAAATTTCTCCAATTTTCATTCACTTTTCTCAATTCGTTCAATTTTCAAAATAATCCGAATTTTTGGAGCAGATTTATTCACCTGGGGGCAAAACTCGATCGTTTTAAAATGACAATTAAATTCTGAATATCCATGATGAGCTTTGGCCAAAAAAATAACAATTTCCTTCCATTTTATTACTGAGGCAAATGTCAAGATCATTTTTCTACTTGGGCCCTATTTATTTTCCTATTAATTCAAACTTAAAACATTTTAGATCAAATCGCATTCAAATTCCAAATTATGAGATTTTCTATCAAATGCAAAGACAGAAAAAACTAAAACGTCAAGCGAATTCTGTATGCTGAACTTAATAACGTTAGAAAACAACGAAATGTATTAATTTTTATAAATCATGTAGAGTCCTTCATAATAAATAGCCCCTTGAACATTTGTTCCAAAAAATCTACTCGAGCAGTCACCAGAACTTACGATCGTCATATCGGCACCATATTTTCTGCTCAATTTTCAATAGCCCATCAAAACTTGCTCGTCTCCCGAACCAGTCGATGTTAAGCCCGACAAAGACGATACAGTTACCGGCAAACGCGAGCCCGCAGCGGCGCCTCCTTTTTGCACCCAAGGAATCGCAGGCTAGCCCTACAAAATGCAGCCCTACGAAGATCCCGGCTTACCAAAGATACCAGACACTCGTCGACAGTGGAACTCCGGCCCTGCCTTTGCCTTACAACTACAAGTTCTTGGCAGAGGCCTTCAGATGCGTGGACACGGTAAGAAAACTTACTGAGTTTAAAAAAAAAAAATAATCACGAAAAAAAACATTTTTCGTTCGACCTCAACGTTGCAAACTTCAACATCATTTTACGAAATTAAATTTGGTACAAATTGTCATGGAAATGCTTAATGAAGGATAAATAATGGGGAGACTCTGATTGCGATAAATAATACAGGTAGCAGCGATGCTGTACAATCGTAAAGAGGTCGTTACGTTCAAGAAGCTGAAACCAGCTGTCCAGGAGCTTCTCCGTCGTAATTTCACGCTAGAGCATTTGGCCCAGATCAAGACCATTTATCCCGAAGCTTTCGTGTTCAATCAAGAGAAATTACGAAACTTTGGCTCGACATCAAAACAGGATAAATACGAGTTAGTGGTGATTCCCGTAATCGATGAGAAACATGGAAGGAACTCGCCCGATCCTGACAACGCTTTGAAACCCACTTCGGAAATAGGCATGGGGCCTGGAGTCATGCTCGAGCGACGAAGGAAATTTTACAAATCGCTTCTTGGTACGATTTTCTCATTAGCTAAATAAAATTTTTTAAAAGTGATAAATTTTTTATAAAAATATTAATCTTTTTAAAACATTAATTCATTTAAAAAAAAAAAAAATCGACTTGAAAGATTAATGAATCTTTTGACAAAGAAAAATATTTTTAAAAGGTTAATCAATCTTTTGAAAAGTAAAAATCGTATTAAAAGATTAATAAATCTTTTGAAAGTCAAAAATCTTTTCAAAGATTCATGAATCTTTTGTTGATAATAATAATAAGAAATAATTGTTTCTTTAATCCTCGAATTCTCTCATTCTTGCGAATATTTCAGACCAAGTGAAGGAAGAACATGAGAAGTTTTTGCTGAGCCTAGAGACTCCGATGCGTATTCCAAAAGAGAAAATAACTCGTTGGCATCCGGAGTTTGACGTAGAAAAGTGTTCGCCTATAGAGCTTGGGGAGCTGCCAGAAGCGCCGAACGCCGAGAAGTCTCACTCGGCTCAGGAAGTCCTAGGTAAGTAGAAATCCCACGTAAACAAACTTTTTCCCTTGCGATTAGTGATTCAGCAATAAAATTCACTTTTTACGACGATCTCATTGAGCTTAATGAAAAATCGAGAATTTTGTCGTGTTGCGTCATTAACAATTGTTCTTCCAATATCGTGACCTACATTGACACTGAAAATTGTGTCCACGTGTTCACGGATGAGTGCTCACGATTCGGCAACTCGAGCCACCGCTTGATTTTATTCCAAATACCAAATCAGCAAATCTTCGGCAGGCAACGCGACGTGATACAAAATCGTACGCGCTCAGCCATGATGACAGTGCAATTTGGTGATTCAGGTCATAATTAAAATGATTCTTTTTACCTCCAAATATTTTGTCAATCAATGAGTTATACGATTCCGCAGAAATCATGCGAAGTGGAGTAAAAACAAAAAACAAACAAGCACGTAATCGAAGGATTGCTCTAATTTCCATAAACACTGACCCCGATTTTCTTCGTCAATTATTTTCCTGGCCTCGATTCACCGATTGTGTAATTTTTCCATTTTTTCGGCCAAGATGCTTGCTCGCGTTGCTTAATTCGCGAGAACAACCCCGATCGAACATAATGCAGTTAAACGAACAGCAAACAATTATTTCCAATGTAATTCGCATTATGGAGCAAAAAAAACATTTATATAACCGCGGGACAGCTGCAGCGAACAGAAATCGTTCAAAGCCTCGCACCTAAAACTACATCATGCTGTCTATAGACAACGGATTCAAAGTATCCTTGAGCAATTGTCAAATAATCGCAAGGATAAGTGAGTTTACTTTAACGAAAAGATCCTCACTTATAACCGATTTAACCTTGAGGAGGGTGGCTACATCCAAAAGCATAGGAAAATTCGGAATGATTAGAATTTCATGAAATTTCGTTATTCATTAAATTCATTTAATATTCATTAAATATGAATTCATAAATATTAATAAATTAATTAATTCTATTATATAATATATGATATATAATATAATATGTAATATATAATAATAAGTAAATAAAGTAAAAAATAAATAAATTAATTAAAAAATTTAAAAAAATGAAATTATTAAAATATAAAATTCATAAATATAAATTCATTGAATATGAATATACAAATGTTTTTAAATTTTCCCTCTACATAATTTTCGAGCAATTGAACAATAGAGTTTACATGCATAAGCATAGGATTCATATATATATATCTATAGGTATATACTTTGCATTTTGGAAACTCAAATTGATCAACAACAATGTGGAGGAAAAATAGAAAAAAATTTGTGTCATCGTATTTGATGCTAAAGAATATTATTACCAAATTTTCTTAAATTAATAAAAAATAATTCAAACACAATTAATAAAAATAAAAAGAAACTACTTCAAATCTGCGGTCCGAGGACGTTTTTCTACTTGCAAGGCAAATGACGGCTCGCTAATCGTTTCGATTAATCTCTGATTCGAAGTTGACCTACATTTTGGAAGCGTTTATTTAGTCTCTAGTTTTTTTTTTGTTTGCCAACTTCTAGAAAGAGCAAAGACGCTGTTCAACTGCAACACGCGAATGGAGAAAGCTTTGCAACGTTTGGCGGACGCCAAGATGACGTCAGAAAGCTCACCGGACGGTCCCGCAGCAGGAACAACTATGCCAAGCTCAAACGACCATAATTCATCCAGCGAAACTAAGAGAGTTGAAATTTCCATAGTCGATACTCCGCCAGCAACTCCGAGGACGCAACAAACTCAGCTGAGCTCTGCTTTCAAAGGAATTCCCAAAGCTCTCCTGGAACGGGTACGAGAATCTCTTATTTTCGCTTTTACTAAAAACATTTAAACAAAACAAGAATTATTTACCATTTTTGCCAATTTGTCTCGCACTGGAATGTGCACATTTTTTAAATGATCTGCTTTCAAAAGAATTCACAAAGCTCTCCTTCAACGGCCACGTGGATCTTTTATTTTTCAATTTTGCTAAAAAAAAGAAGAATTATTCGTCATTTTTACAAATTTGATTCGCAATGAGTGACCAAAATTTCTTCACCACCGAGAAACTTTTCGAAATGGATGAATGTTTGTTGAGCATCCGGTGGGAAAGCAATTCTCATGAATTTCAAGGTCATGGGATAATAAAACATAATCACTGGTGCAACTCACTGTTTTGACAAGTGCCCTCACATCGCGTCGTCATATTTTCCAGCCAATTGAGAGGATTTATTATTTCAGGTTCGTGCAAAACAAGCGGCAAAAGCGTTGGAGGCGATGACTCGTACACCAACGGCGGACAAAGAGGCCGCCTTGTATTCGCGTCTGCCCGAAATGGCGAAAATCCTTCGCAACATATTCGTTGTGGAAAAAAAAGGTGTTTTGCCTTTAGACACAGTAATAACCAAACTCGACAACTCTTTCAAAACGAAATTGACGCCCAACGAGCTTGAGGAGCACATCAGACTCGTTTGCAAACTCTTACCGACTTTTGCTTGTTTGCAAAAAGTTCGCCAAATCGATTACCTTAAGCTTGCCAAAACCGCAGACATCCTCAAAGTTGTTAAAAGACTGGAAATCATCGCGAACGACAAAGTCAACGCATGATCAATATTTTGCCTCGAAATTCCATACTCAATGCACGGAGGCTATTCCACAATCTCACGACATGAATATTTTACATATTAATTCTTCAAGGCCAAGTCCATTTTTTCCATAGAATTATTTCCAAAATCGATCGGAAAAAAAATAAAATCGTAATCCATTTTCATTTCCTACATTTATCTTATATTTTCGTCCAAGGACTCGAATACGCTTTACTTTTCGAGCAACCGAAAGAATTTTTGAACTTTTTGGTTTCCAGGCCGAAGTTGCGAATATTAATTAAAGTCGCGATTTGTACATTTTTTTTTGCCCATTTACATCTGAATCTTCCACTTCGTAAAGGTCCGAAAACCGTGGAGAGTAAAAATGGATCAAGACCCGTTTCCCGCCTCGTCGATGAACTCGTAATCACGCACGATTGACGATTAAAAATCACATTTGTGAAAATTGGATGCAATTATTGTTTTTTACAGTCGAAAAAATGAGGGAAATGTTTTCGTTTCTTTTTTGGCCGATGACCCTCGCCGTGAGCCTCGAATAGCTCGGCAATCAGGTTTTTTTTCTTCCTAGAATAAATAATTAACGCTGCCAGGAAATTGGAATAATTCAATCTATGGCCAGCAAAATTTAGATTCGTAGTTACTGAATTTATCGTAATTCACATTTCGATGGTGAAATGCAATTTTCTGTTTGGTTTGACAAGAAAAAAGTAAGAATCTTGCTATTAAAACGTTTGAGGAAAATGTGAAGCTTCAAGTGCCTTTTTCCTCCCATTCCTAATGAGCGCAAAATGAAGGTTGACAAAGATTACAGCGTACGTCAGCGTTCTTGGATATTTGAGCGACTCTCGTGCCGGGGAACTGTTCGCTAATTCTCTTGGTATTACACACGGTATGTTCAATCCATGTTGAAACAATTGTGCAAACATCGGTTGGGTCACCATTAACTTTTGCAATTTTGTGAATTGTTAGCCAATTTTTGGATTATTGTGAATAAATATATTTTTCGGAATGCAATATTGACGAATTTGATGGAAACTGGTGAGTCTGGAATAGAGATTTAAGGAGCTTGGCTACACAGGACGATATGATAAGAACTTAATAAAATTTGGTGAAAACCAAGAGTCGCGGCAGCGACTCGACACCAAGTATTTAAAAAAAAGCGCAGCTAATCATTTCCAATTTTTCTATGATTTAACATATTGTTGTGTGAATCCTTTTTACTCTTGGAACGATTTCTCAAGAAAATGGCAATTGGAGGCTACGAATTGCGTTTGAAATTCGAAAATATGCGATTTTGTGATACATTTTTCATGCATCGTTTTTCTTAAATTTGGTTTCCACATCGGCTGCTGCGCCCGATATACTTGTCTATGATTCGCCAGCAGAATGCACGAATAGGAAGAGGAGTCAAGAACTGTAGTTACGTGTGCGTGCACGAGAATTCATAACCTCAAACGAGTTTGACAAAAATTAAAACAAATCCGTAAAGTTTTCAATTTTTCGTTGGACAAGTCGACTGAAAATACAACGATGGTTTTTCTGAGTGCAATTCAATTTGCTAAAAGGGTGAAAAGCAAGTAAGTCATCGCAGTCGAAACGTCTTCACGAAACTATTTAAAACTGCAACTCTACAGTTGCCACAAACGTCTAAAAAATTACTCCTCCAAGATCGTATCTTCTTGCCAAAATCCATTATTCTTAAAGAAATCCCAACGTCAACAACGGATTCTATTATTAATTTACAAGACACCATCCACTGGAGAGCTGACATTCATTCAGAACTCTATTTCTTACTGCTACTCCATGCTTTGTTAATTATTTTCTAATTTACATTACTCAACAAATAATTAAATAAGATTATCGAAACTATAAATAAAAATAAAAATATTAATAAAAGTTAAATGATAAATGAAAATAAAAATAAAAAATTGAAATTAAAATGAAAGAGAAAATAAATAAATAAAAATACAAAATAGAAATTGTTAACAAAAGAGCATAATTTTTCTTTATTCCCTGACAGTTTTTCATTGCGCTCTCCAGTAATTTGAATTATTCAATTAATCAAATGGCAAACGGTCGATCGAGCGAGTATTGTTCACGGCTACTTGCCAAAGGCCCTTAATGAAGCTCCGTTACCTCCAATTGCATATTCAGGGTTTAAAAAATATTCATTGAGTCCCATGATTGCAGAAACATCTTGGTTCTGGTAGAAAGTACCGTCACTGGTCACAAGATAATGCGAATACGTGAGAGACTTGGCGACAAATTAGAATTCATGAATTTTGATCCTTTTGGTAAGCTCAACATGAATATTTATTGGTCGGGCGACAAAAACACGGTCCAGGATATTTTAGTCGTGACGATATCTTGTTTTTCTTTCCAGTCGGACAAATCACACTCTACAAAGAACGAAGGCGCATTCGAAGTCTCTAAAGCAATAGCATCAACTACGAATTTTTGTAAAAATATGTAATTAAATAATTGAATTCGATAATTTCATCGTGATTTCCGTTGTCTGTCATTTGCATAACCTGTTTCCATGAAATCGCCAAAAATTTAGTAAAAAAATGAAATTTACTGCACGAGTGGAACTTCGATCGGATTATTACACTTTTCTGAGGATCTGTCCATGTTTTTTAACCGCATTTATTGAGAAATTTGACGAGAAACTATTAAAATTGAGAATTATTCAATTTTTTTCTAACGCGAGGGTTGTAGCACGATCGAGCTCGATTAACTTGAATTTTGATGGCTTGTAACATTTTTCACAGCTTTTTGGGACATAATGAGCAAAATTTGCTGACCGGAAATGTTTTTTTTATTTTTATTATGGAGTCATAAACTTCTATAGTTCGAAAAGATTGGCGAGAATTTCTGATAATTTTCGCGAAATTGATTGGATAAGAAAGATAGAAAATGGCCAATGGAACGTGAACTTGCTCATGGTCACATAACGGTATAGTGACGGTAAATCACTGTAAATGTACCGTAACGTTGTCGGTAAAATACGGAGACTATGGAATTTCCATATAAGTATTATCGTCTAACGAATGATGGTTTTCCGAAAATGATGATTATAATGATAAACGTTTACCGGCTGAGGCAAATATTGGGGAGAAACTCGAATGACATGGTATTATTGGAAGAAGCATGCTGGGTTACGCGTAGCTCCGTTAAGGGGATTCTCCTAACAGTCGCCATCCCGTAAACTTCTATGCATAATTGAGCCTTTCAAGTATTACGTATTTAGTAGTTAAACAGTTTATCTAAGGAGTGTTTGCGTTCTAACGAATAAAGCAAGGAACTCGACAATTTTTCAAAATGTTTATATATCGGTGCAGTTAACGAGGATAATGAGTGTGGTGCTCTGGTCGTTTGATTCGTGTCATTCTAAATGATCATTATTATTTTCGATTGGCAATCATCGTCGAGTATCATGACATCTTTTTAGGACGACCATAAACATCGCACCTGCCAACATATGTCGAAACTGAATCTGCCAAAGTGAAAATTCCTTGTATCAGCAACTTCAGCTAAGGTGAATAGAATCTTCGACTATTTATTGAGGTTATGTGTGCGCTATATACATGTTGGAAGGGAGTGACGAATTAACTCTGATCGAAAATATGGTTATATTGGATTTTCGTTACGATCATTAATTTTTTTTCGTTTTATTTGATAGTCACTGATCAATACCAGAATAAAATTCATAAAATATCAAGTTTAGTGCAAACTTCGTGTTTCGATCCTGCCACTAATTCCTCGGGATTTAATTCGTCCACTGTTCCAACTTGTTTGAAAAATCGTGTCAACACTACAAAAGTAAGTTGTCATTTTGTTTCCTTCTTCAATTAATTTGCAATTCATAACCTTGTCATGGGTCAATGTCAACTTTGGTGATCCAACGTGTCCGCTCACAGATTTTATGCTCCAATATATGCAAAGGTTATTAACCGCAAATGCTATTTTGTCTCTTCCACACTAAAAAATCATTCAGCGCAGCAAAAATCAATGATCGATCGAATTTAGTGAAAATTTCGAGTAAATTTCATAACGTGCTATCAAATTTGTCATCCAATTCAAAAAAATTCCACGTGCTCTTGAAAAAATGATGAAAAAATCTACTTTTTCTCGTTGAAAAAGTTTTTTAACCAACAAGCGTTAAGAAATTTTATTTCTTAGTTCTTGTGATCCACATAACCTTGATCGATATCGATCAAATCTGAATATTCTCAAGTATTACAAAAATATTGTAATCAATATTTTCAAAACATCCGAAAAGCCATTGCCAAATGTTCAAGTTAGCGTAATTCACATAGAATTAACGAATGAACCAAAAACTCCTTAATTACGCAATCAAACAGGTTTGCATTGTTAAATACAAAGAATATTATATGTTTGTTATTTTGATAATCAATGCGCCGGATCCAATTTTTCATTGGAATGAACAAACTGCGTTCCCTTTCATCGCCTAACAGAATTTCCATGAATCAGTCTTCATATCAGGGACATGAAGGAAGTTTTTGATAGAAAGAGATCAAGCTAAACTACTGGGTTGAAGTTTGCCTCGTTGGAATGCAACGGAATTCCGTTTTTTCTTGAGCAGATCTCAAGATTCTAATTAAATATTTGTTCAGGATAATAAACTGATCGTTTTTCGGGATCCAAGGAGAAAATCAACACGCAAGTTCTCATGGTTTTTTAAATTGAACAAACAATTAATAGAAAAACGTATTTTTCATTGGACCTTAACGTTGTGAACTTCAGCATCACGCTAAACTGGAATCCTTTGATCTGCAACATGTCAATAATGAGAAACAGTAAAAAATAGATAAAAGCAAAATTCTAATTCATGAAAATCACGTGAATCAATGTTTCAATGACAAAAAGGAGCTTCATTCAGTTTGATCTAATTTCAACAAAAATTCATTCATATTTTGCGATATCTAGGTCATAGATAAAATGCGATCAGCACAGTATGAGATAATGGCGATTTAATGTATTCTCCAACATTCTTCTTTATTCTGTGTTCACGAGCACCACCCAAAGTGCTTGTCAGCTTTACATAATGTCTCGACTATTCCTCTAATGAGCTGAAACGAGACATTATGAGTGAGTCGTGATTTCCGTGAGAGGAAAAACGGATTCGATACATTTCGAATTCTTCTCATCAACAGATTTTTCATAATACGACAAAAAAAAAAACAAACGATGTGTTATATGAAAAGGCGATGTAGGAAAATGTCGTCATTATCGAGGCATCGCGTAGGCGAGTTGATTTATGCGAGAACAGCCTATCCATATGTACAGTGCGTGACTCTTTCAGGCTGTATGCATGTACGTCCGGCGGGTTGCCTATCGGTAGGCGCGCCAAGATTTTCCTGGCGAGCAAAGAAATTCATTTTCCATAAAGGAAACTCGTCACCAAAAAAATAAAAATTGTAATCATTCACATCAATAATTACCCATAACTTTTTCTGATTGATTATATTAATTAATAATAATTCATATCAACTGTAGTTAATCAATCATTATTAATTAACTAATTAATATAAGTTAAATAACTAAAAAATCAATTAATTGATCAATTAATTAATTTTAATACTAATAATTATTGATTAAATGATAATTGGATTATTTTTTAATCATGAATAGTTAATTAACCGTATATAATTAGTTAAGTAATTAATATTAATTAAATGAATAATAAAAATATTTTAATTGACGATAAAATGAATTTCGTTTCGTACAATTGTTTGGAAAATGAATCAAACGAATTATTTCGTTCCAGCGTGTTTTTTCATGCGCCTGAACTAAAGTTTATTCTCCTCCTCCTTGCAGGTCGATTTTTCCCGTAAAATGGAAAGTTCAGAATACGAATTGGTGCGAAATATGACGTTACTGTTTTTCTTCGAGCGACTGATGGACAAGGGGGGACCTCGTACATTGCACGACCTGAGCTGTCAATTCGGAGCTAAAGGATTCACGAAGGAAATGAGACGAATCGCAGGAGGTTCGCAGAGTGGATTGAAAAACTTTTTGTCACAATATCCAACGTTGTTCGTGATCGACGGGGACTACGTTTCAGTCAATACTTTTCAACCTGTGGTCGAGGAGGACGACGCTGGTCTCTCGAAAACCAACAAACGTGATTATGCCCGAGAAGCTGTTGAATATTTTACAAATAAATTAATGCAATACGGAGCTGGCACGGAAGTGCCGATAAAAAGTTTGCTGGGCCACAGATCCCAAGCGTCGCCGGAAGTGCGTCACATCTCGGGCCAGCATTACAAAGAATTTCGAGATTTCCTCGCCAAGCACTCGGACGATTTTGTCGTCACAGAAAATAACGTTGTTCTCAAACGATACGAAGGTATCGAAGGTGCTCCGTTCCACGAGCTCGAGCCAGACGTCCCGATCGATCAACAAATGATGGCAAGATTAATCACATTTTTCACAAAACAAATTGAAAAAACTGGCTCTCTCCTCGTCGAGCAATTATTGGCTCTGGCATCCGATGCTTTTCCCGAAAAATCATGGATAACCATGTTCACAACCTCCCAAGACTTGTCCACCTTTCTTAAGATGTTTCCCGACGCCTTCCTCGTCCAAAAGAACGTCGTTACGATTAATCCTCGTAAAAGTTTCTCCACTACCGAAATCGGACAGAATTCCAATAAAAACACGTCCCAAGCCTGCCAAACGTCCGATTCAGACTTGCCATCCGAGCCTCCGCAACCCGGCCCTACAAACGAACAATCAACAATTAGAAATTCCCCAATTTTAAGGAGCCCCCACAACGAATCAATGAAAATTGAACAATCGCCATCCACCGGCGGCCTCAACAGCTCTATAGAATATAATAATAGCTCACCTACTTTGAGTTTGCAGCAGCAAACTCTAAAGCAACGAATAAACACTCTCGTCATGAAAACTCTCGCTGACAATACGGAGAAAGATCGAAGTTTACAAACTTCCCATATCGGCGACTCGTGGAGAACGAAAGAACTCCAGCAAACGAAAATTGTGGTGAATCCAAAAGAATGCCTGCAGATTGTCGAAGATATCATGAGCTCGACCAACTCATTGACCGAAAATGCCAATATTGTTGTTTCCTTCGACTGCGAAGGCATAAATCTGGGACCCAGAGGTCAACTTACGCTTTTACAAATTGGTACGATGCTCGGACAGATCTATGTCTTTGATTTGTTCACTTCACCCAATCTTATCAAAGCTGGGGGGCTTGGCAACCTGTTGGAGAGTTCCAAAGTCATTAAAGTGAGTTTTTCGACTATTTTTTATGCCTTGGATTGACCGGGTTGGAGTTTACATCGTGGGAATGCAACGAATATATTATATTTTTGCTGATTTTTTAATCATCAACTTGAAAAAAAAAAACGTTTTTTTTTGTCAACAGGTCGTGCATGACTGCAGAAACGATAGCATCAACCTTTTCAACCAATTTGGCATCACGTTGTGTAACGTTTTCGACACACAGGTTTGAATTAATAAATTTCGTGTTTCTATCAATTGGCAAATGATAATTTCTCATACATCAAAACTGATCCGAGTATTTTTCGGTGATTCAGGCAGCCCATGCAGTCCTTCAATTCCAAGACACGGGGAAACCGGTTTACAAAGTGAAAAATGTGAATCTTAACTCACTTTGTGAAATTTATGGTGCGTCCTGCAATCCTGTTAAAGAACAATTGAAAAATATTTATCGTCGCGATCAACGATATTGGGCTCGCAGGCCAATGACACGGGAAATGCTCATTTACGCTAGCAGCGACGTTCTCGGCCTCGTGCCACAAGTCTACACATCAATGTCTCGGTATGCTCGAAGCTAAAATTTCCATCTGACGAAGCTTCGTTATTTTTTTAAGCGAAAAAATGTAAATTTTGACTTTTTATGCAAAAGTGACGATCCCAGACGCCAAGATGACGTCGAAGTTTGCATCGTTGGAATGCAACGAAATTTTTTTTGCTTCATTTCATTTTTTCATTAAATTATCTAATGAAAAAAAAATACATTTATTTAATTTTTTATTTCAAAAATAAAATATTTATTTTTTTTATATTTTTTTTTTATTTTTTTACTTCTTAAAATTCTATTCTACTCATTTTTTTCTCTCATTGCTCATTATTTTAATTCAGAATTCAATTGTGTAGGATCTCTGTTGTAGGAAAAACGATATATCGTCCTTCCTCGTTTCTATTTTCTTTTTTTTTTACTTTTTTCCCATTTTTTACCATTTTTACTTACTTACTGGAATTTAATTGACAAACTGTTTTTTCTAGACTCATAAAGCCGGAAATGGAACAATTATTTAGGGAGCTGTGCGAAGAGCAAGTGCAAATGCACATAAATCCAATAGACGTGAAAGCTCGTAAGAAGCAAAGAAAAATAGACACCGAAGTGGCGGATTTGAGAAAGAGGATGGAAGAGAATACCGGCAAGAATATAGTGTTAAGCAACCGGGAAATTCGGCTTCTTCGTTATTTGGTGCTCACTGAGGACGAGAAAGACAAATTGAAAGGGAATTACAAAGTAGCTAAAAAGCTTGAAAAGCTCGAAAAAATGGGACACGAAAAAGGTGACAGTAGCGAGGATGAGGATGACGATGATAGAAACGAAGATACAGAATTTCCGAGCTTGGACAGTTGCACCTCTGATAATTCACAGTCCGGTGAGTATTCGATCAAAAAAACTACAATTTTTATTTATTATTTATTCAATATTTATTTATTTATTCCATTACCTAATTATTTATTGATTTATTTGATTATTTATCTATTTGAGTATTTATTTATTTATTTTTGATTATTATATTTGATTATTCATCGATTTATTCGAAAATTTATTCATTTATTAGATTATTTATTTATTTATTCGGTTATTTATCCATTTATTAGATTACTCATCTATTTGTTTGAGTATTTATTTATTTATTTGATTATTTGTTTAATTATTTGATTATTTATTCATTTATTCGATCATTTGTCAAATTATTTGTGTATTAATTTATTTATTCTATTATTTATTTATTTTTTCGATGATTGATCATCTTTATCATTAATTTATTATTCATGTATATTATCATGACAGGAGATCCGATATTCGGAAAAAGCGGAGACGGATCAACGTTGACGGAATCAATGCAGATGGTTGATGAAATTTTGTCCGATGGGCAAATGAACGGACTGGAAAAAATAGAGAAACTCGAAGCGATTCTATCGTCCGTAACGTATTCAAGTGGTGGGGATGTTTTCTCTCTGGGAAGCAACGAAAATTCCTCGAAGAAATGTCAGTGCATGTGTCAAAAAACATTAGGCAATAGGACAGAAAAAATAATCGAATCGGTCGCTGACGCTGCGTGTCAGACGCTCAGCACAGGCGACATTGTTATTACGAGGGTATACTTGACCGAAGAAGAAAAAGAACGTGAACGATTACTCAGCTCACCGAGAACATGATCCTCGAACATTTTCCCTTCGGTATACTATCGTTCAATTTTCCAATTAAACGTACGGAAAATATCAGTGCCTAGAATTGTAATAGCCTTACCCCAATATGTGCCTCATATGTATTTTCCATTATTTCGATTTATATTTACCATTATTTTATTACGCTAACCAAAATTATTCTATTGACTAATTGGTAACTCTTGATTTTCCTTCAGCAGCGATTATCACTCCAAATTCATGCAAACACTATTTTTCCCTTTTTTTCGCGTACAACGAATTTTTACAGAGCCCTTCGTTCCCTCTGGAACTACGTTTTATAATCGTGCCAACTCTCAACCACCGGTAACTTTGTATTGTTCGTTTCTTCCCCGGAAACTCGCTCCAATCATCGAAAAATCTCATATCGCGAGTTCCACGTGGTATGTTGAGCCTCGGTAGAAACACATGGGTCTGGAATGCCCATTGAACTAATTTTCATGCGTCACTCAGTCCAGGCTCTTTCTAGGGATCAAAAACTACTTTCCTGAATTTTTTCCGATTTTTTTAACGAGTTCGAGACAGTGGAAAACGGTCGGGCGTCTCAGACCCATGTGTGGCTATAGAGGCTTGATATTCTGCTGCTGAATATATCAATTTTACTTCCGTTACCAGACGATCGATCGTCTCTTGAAAATTTTTTGCCCTTTCATCGAATTTGTCAAGTTTTACGACATGAAGAACGCAGGGACTCATTTATCTTTATATATTTAATGAAAACTAGAATTTTTATGAAATCGAAGTTCGCAACGTTGGAATCCAACGAAAAATATTGATTTTTTCTTGATGATTTGTTCAATTTTCAAAATTATCCTAATTTTTTGGGCTCATGTTCGTTTTGGGTTCGGAAATTCGATCGTTTCATCAGCATGATTACATTCTGCATTTTAAT
Source organism: Campopleginae sp. 14b (assembly GCA_030522525.1). Taxonomy (NCBI): domain Eukaryota; kingdom Metazoa; phylum Arthropoda; class Insecta; order Hymenoptera; family Ichneumonidae; species Campopleginae sp. 14b. The sequence continues at coordinate 24,906 of JAPYYS010000695.1, read as the reverse complement.
GACAAACACTCGGCTCAGAAACAAAAAGAATTTCGTTGCAGCTCAACGATGCGAACTTCTCCATCACGAATTTTTAGGGAAATTGTATTATTTGGAGGAATCATGTTATCCAATGCTATCGATCCTGGGCTCACAGGAACGCTGTTTTTGTTATTTGACGGTCGATCGTCTTGTTTTTTAAATGTTACGATATAATCGAATGAAAAATTGTTTATCCCATTATTGTGCGAGCAACGAAAACTCGTTTGTTTCCATGTATTTATACGCTTGCAATTCTGGACGGAAAGTTAATGAATTGAACACATATTTTGAGTTTCCGCCGCCCAAATGGATCGATCGTCCTTCGAAAAAATAGTTAATTAATCGACCTTTTTCATTAACATGATTAACGCAATTATTATATTTCTCAGTATAACAATGTCTGAGCTCTGATCAATAAAATCTTCTAAGCCATTATTGTTAACATTAAAATGTCAAATTGAACAATATGTCTATGAATTTTCTAAAGAAACGTCGTTTTAATTTGAACCAGCGCTTACTAGCCATCGATAAATATCGATTAAAATTGTTGGATGGAGAAGAAAATATTATTTGGATACCCTCGATTTATTATTGAATTGTTAACGAACATTTCCCCAACTTTTTGCAAAAAAATTCTCCTCCTTCCACTCGAGAAAGCATCATTCGCATGGACAATACAAATTATACTAATTTTCAAAAAAATCAAACTTTTTCGACTTATTATTTGTTTTTCGACAACTAATGTTCAGAATGCTTTAGAATCGACGCGAAGACTTCAGCTGATTCGAAAAGAAAAAGTCATCTGTTCATAATTCTCTGTAGCGCATCCGGAAATGCATTTATTTATACAATATTATGAATAATGTGGATAAAAAACTAAACGTGAACAATTGCATAGAAAAATTTGATCTTCGTCATTTACTTGCCATTTTAATACGTAAAGAATTTTTTATGTCCTCGCTAGGGCCGAAGAACGGATGTCGAATTTTTAAATTTGATGGAAATGGCACGGCGCTCGTATCCGAAGGCTCGGGAACTTGTTTCGCAGTCGTCGGTAGTTTACGTCTAATTGTTACTGCCGCCGTCGGTGTCACGTTGACTGATTTCCATTCGGTCATGAAAATCCATTAAAAAAATGTTCCAATGAACCACTTTTTGCTTTTTTTTTTTTTCCACATAATCACATCGATTTTCATTGCTTTTTGAGACTCACCCGCTTTGTACGGTTTAGTTTTTTGGCCTGTATTGAAAACCCACGTCAAGCTGCCTACGCTGTTCCTGTTTACTGCGCAATAACGATCGTCCCCAATTTTTAACTTTGATTTCTTTCCTAACGACAACCTTTGGCCGCTCAACTTCCTTGGGTCGACCTGGAAATTAAATGGATGATGCTGAAGCTGGCAACGTTAGAACGCAGCAAAAAATATTGATTTTTATCGATAATTTCCTTAATCTTTATGATAATCCAATTTTTTTGCCTCGGCAATGCGCTTTGGCAAAAAAAAACGGAATTTCATGAAGTTTTTCTGTCTCACCACGAAATTTTTACTTTTTTTCTGAATAAAATATTCAAGAACAAAATTTATTAATCAGTGGGAGAGTTTTTTTGCATGAATTGCGCGCTTACAGTTTTTGGAATGTCGATAACCCACATTTCTTCACTATCGGACAAATCTGCCAAGTCGAAAGTCGAATGGGTCGGGTCCAAAATGATAGAATCTTCTCTGAGGAAGTCTTGGAGCTGAAAATTGATAGAATAAAAATGGGCTGTCGCTCTTGATGGCAAAATGTGAGATACGACAAAATTTCTTACGTTGTGCGGTCTCGGCATGTGATTTTGTGCGGATTCTTCATTTTCGGGCAAAGGATTTGACTCTTGGTCATGAAGAACCGCCGTGGAATCAAGATCTTCTGAAATTTCTTGGCTTTTTGATTTTTTCAGAATACTCTTACGCACGGTGGGCGGAACTTTGCATGAGGGACTGGCAGGCTGGATTTTTTCATTGATTTTTATAAGCTTACCAGCCTTTGTCTTATTTTTGGGCTCTAATGGACTATCCATCAGTATCATGGATTTGTTGAGCGCCGTATTTAATGTCGTGATTGAATCTTCTCGATCACTGCCCGACATTGCTAATGATATTTGTACTATTCTTGCGGGCCCTAAAGAGTATTGATTATACGATTAAATGTGATTCCAGGACACGTGATGATTGAGAAAACAAATCTCAATCTGTTTATAGTTTTTAAAGAAATTTTTCATGTTTTTGTGCTGTATTGTTCGAGGAATAGGAAATTCTAACCTCTCCGAGATACATAACCTCTCTACTTGTTGTGGCAGAATATTTATAGTTTGGAATGACATGCGAGGAAAATAACTCACGGAGACATAAGTTGAAAAGTCCTTGTTCGTTGGTTCACTTGAAATTTCTAAAAACTTTAGTAAATTAGTCGCTAAGGTTTTTAGCGAGAGTCGAGAAAAATGTACACGATAACGAGATTGATACCGATGATGGTACTGCGAGGGTAAACAATTGTTATTCCATGAGAATTTTAGGCCCGTAGCCACATGGAAAAGTGTTTGCGACGTACTGGAGGAAAATAAGATGGAAAGTAACCTTGAATGAGAAAAAGTAACCTTGGAATGTGCGTGAGTATGCTATTGGTCGGATTCTGGTATCAGCAGGAAATACCTAGAACAGTTGGGCAGGCAGGACGAATCACGTAACTGAGGAAAGGGAGTCGTGCGCAATAAGTATGACAGATCGTTGATTAAAAGATGGCCTTAAATATAAAACGTATATATAGGATGGAGGGTATAGTACGAGCCAAAATCTAAAAGCGTTAAGTCTGGCTCGGTGTCATCGGGCAATGGGATACTGAAAGGCTCATGTAATAACCAACAAAATAGTTGGGTGATATTCTCGTGGCGAAATATCAAAGTGATGGATCTTGCATAATCCTTGGGGAGGTTTATTCGCGAATGCACATGTAAAGAAGAGCGTTTGAAAGATGGTTTCGTTGATGCAGCCCTTTATGGTAAGGAATGTGTGATGGCTTGAAGGTCCGAGTGCGAAAACCGGCCGATTCGGGCGAGCCATGGTTTCTCCCTTTTTAAATCTATCAATTCGATTCTCTCTCGTGATAATATGATGGATATTAATATTACGATTGCGTCGTAGGATGTTGAGAGCTCGAGGAGCTATATCGACGAGCTATATTCACCGGACTCTCAAAAGTGCCTTGAAGCTATAATGTGAGTAATCGAGTGATGTTTACGTTTCATATTAATCGATCAATGAAAAGTCACATTGTCTTTTCTCTCGGCGAGCAGTTGTCTCAAGAATTCCGTTATCGGAAGTAACCGACAAAAGGGATCTGTAATTGCACAAGGTGTTGTACCGAGACTGCTCCAACTATTGGGCGATACCTCAGGAACAATCGGCGACCGTGTACGCTTAGAGTCCGCGGTGACCTTGGGATCTTTAGCAAAGGGCACGGACCAGCATGTCTTGGCTCTCATAGATCTTGGCGTCGTTCCGATGGTCCTCCAAGTCCTATTGTCCATCCAGCAGCCCGCCAATGGCGACTTTGACAAAACAACTAGTCTCTTGATCGAAGCGTGCTTACGATGCTTAAGAACCATCTTCCAACACTCAGTGGTGCCGGTACGAGCCATTTATCAGGACCCTCTCATGGTCTCGCATCTCCTCCAACTCGGCAATTGTTCCATCACTTGTCAAGTGTGCGTCGCAACCATTCTGACAACCGCTTGCATGGTAAGGAGAGTTTTTGCCAAAACGAATGTACTTTTTGCTAAACGCATCAAAAATTTCTAACCCCCGGAGAGGCGGTATGAGAATTTTATGATTTTGACATTCGCATCGTCAAAATGTAAAGAAATTTTGTTTTTTCCTGTGGCAGAGCTCAATATTCGAATGAGGAATTCCAAAAAGATCCAAAACGTGTATCGGCTCTTGAAATTCACCTTTCGAGTCCGTATTGGGTCGTTTTGACCCTTGAAGTTTTCTGTCACTGAGTTTTCATATGCAAAAATGCATATTCAGTGAAATACGACGATTTGAAAAATGCCCTGGGTCAAATTGACCCAGTATGGACCTGGAGATCGATAAAAATGAATATTTTTTGTTGCATTCCAACGTTGCGAACTTCTGCGACATAGAATTTCAATTCTCGAGACATTGCATTCTGGATTCATTATTTCCTAACAATTTACGGCAAGAACAACAAATAAAAAATTATCGGAACGATGCTGAAGTTCGCAACGATGGAATGCAACGAAAAATATTGATTTTTATTGACGATTTGTTTAATTTTTTAAATTGTTCACGTTTTTCGAGTCGATATATTTTTCTGGGGCCAAAAACCGATCGTTTTACCGTCAAAACTAAATTCCGAATTGACATAAACAGTTCTGGCAAAGCAAAAAAGAATTTCGTTGCATTCCAACGATGCAAACTTAAACTTCATATCTTCGGAGTCGATCGCAACATTTAATAATATAAGAAAAATGGGAAAAAATGATGCTCGGGACGTTCTAAACATGGGATGTGAATAATGATCCAAAAAATTCACTCCAACAGGGTGTGGACGAGCAAATAGCATTATCAAAAAGTGGGGCGGTGCAGAGTTTGGCAACGCAATTAGAATCGCCATTGTCGGATGTGCAGTTGCCAGCATTGGCTTGTTTGGCAAAAATGTGTTACCGGAATCATACGGTTTCGGTGATGGTTGCAGCGACGACGACCAACACGAACAACAAAGCTTCGCAAAGCAGATTGGTGCCTGTGTTGCTCGGCCAATTGATGGGCCGTGAAAAGAGCTCGTTGGTCCAGTTGGAGGCTGCGAGATGCGTGGCATATATGCACAGAGCAGGAGCTCTTCCCGCGATGGATCCTCGAGTGCTTTATCGGGCGTTGCCTTGCCTCGTACGACTCTGCCATCGAGATAGACCCGCGCGCGAACGCATCGCCGCGGCAGAGACTCTCGCTTACTTGACCGAAGTCGATACAGATTTGCAGCGTTTAGCATCAATAAGCAATCATCTCATACCAACGCTTGCTGAACTTTTGAAACCTCATCCTCAGGTAAATCCCGCGAAACAACGAACTTCATCGATAAAAGGTATCGCGCCGAAAGCGAGAGTAACGAGTGACATTTGTCAGGTGCAAGACGCTTCGTTGACTCAAGATATGAGGCAAGCAGCCTTCAGAGCATTCGCTTCCCTCGGTGCCAACGACGAAGATATAAGGAAAAGGATTATAGAAACTGAAAATCTCATGGAACAAGTTGTCTCGGGCCTCCAAGACCCTGGAGGACCTAGGGTACGCTTAGCCGCTGTTAGATGTCTTCATTCACTCTCCAGAAGTGTACAACAGTTACGCACCACTTTTCAAGATCATGCCGTCTGGCGACCTCTCATGCAATTGCTCCACGGCGCGGACAAAGGCTTGGAGGGTGAGTCATTCGTTCCAACTGTCAACCAACAGCCAATTAATCAAGAAAATCGGTTATAAATTAAAATTCAACAAATACATGAAGAAAAAAAGTTTTTCCGCTTTTTTTTTTCAACTCGCTCGTATCGTTCGAGCTTCGGGCTGTTCCATCCAAGTTGGAATGTTAAAATGATTGAGAATTTCGACCAGGGTCTGCCCTATTTTTATCGTCCAATTATTTCACCGAGCTCTTTAATTAAAAATTAATCACAAACCAGCCGGTTAATTAAAAATGACTAAAAAATCAAAATTCAATAAATATGTAGAGAAAAAAAGTTTTTTCAACGTCAGCTCGTTCGTAACGTCTGCCTAATTTTTATCGTCCACTTATTTCGCGGAGCTCTATAATTTGATATTAAATCGAGAGCGGACGATTAATTAAGAAATGCAACAAATATATCGCGAAAAAAAGTTTTTTTTTACGTTTACACCAACTCGCTCGGATCATTTAATATTTCCGGGCTCGTTTATTCGCGATGGAATGTTAAAATGATTGAAAATTTGGTGCAGGACGATGGGTGGGTGAGGAGGATCTTTTGACGGTAGCATCGAGTACGCTGTGCAATTTACTTCTGGAGTTCAGTCCGAGCAAGGAGCCGATTCTTGAATCGGGTGGTGTGGAGCTTCTTTGTTCGTTGACGAAGCGACCAGATCCGTCGTTGCGATTGAACGGCATTTGGGCATTGATGAATGTAGCTTTTCAAGCGGAGCAACGTGTCAAATCGCAAATACTTTCTTGTCTCGGGACCGATCAGATATTTCGACTTCTGGCTGATCCGGAGCTCGCGGTGCTGATGAAGACCCTCGGTTTACTTAGGAATTTGCTCTCGACCAAGGCACACATTGATCGGATTATGGACGAACACGCCGCTCACGTTATGCAAGCGGTTGTCCTTGTTCTCGAAGATCCGGAACATCCGGCCGATGTCAAGGAACAGGCGCTCTGCATTCTCGCCAATGTTGCCGATGGCGATCGCGCACGGGATCACATTATGGCCAATGAAGATGTTCTCAAAAAACTTATGGATTACATGGTTAGACTTTTTCTATTTTTTTCACATATAAAAAACTGGAATTTTTGTCCAATCGCTTTTTTCTCGATTCTTGCAGTTTTTATGGTAAAAAGAAACCACGAATCATGAATATTTCAACTTTTGCTCAACGATTTTCATTCCGGGAGAAAGAATCACAATTTATTTATTTTTATTCAAGTTTCAATGTAATTGAATTAATTAATTATCCAATTAATTCATTATTTCATTAATCAGTTAATTATTTGATTAATCGAGTAATTATTTGATTAATTGAATCAATTTGTTCGATTTAATTCATTAATTCATGTAATTTGTTCGATTAATTTAATTGATATGCAATTTGAGTCATAATTTTCCAACCGCCCGTAAAATTCGTGGATCCTCGGAAAAACAAAAAAATATTTCGATTGTTTCGTTTGAAAACTTGTCGATAAAAAAAATTGGAGCAAGAGTTTAAACAGTTGATGCCTCGTTCAAGCTAATGTTTCGTTATCTCTAAATGGAAATACTAACAGCTTGATATTTATTTGTTCATTGAAGATGCACAGTAATGTTAAACTGAAGGTGGCCGCAATATTCTGCGTGTGCAATTTGGTCTGGCGAGAAGAACCGGGCGCTGCTCAACGCCAAGCACGTCTACGAGAATTGGGTCTTTATCAAATTCTTCAGCAATTACGTCACACTAAAGATTCTCAATTGTTTGATAAGTAAGTCAATGTTTTGCGGATTATTGGCCAGAAATCTCTGGCAATAAACATTAGTCGTTTCATTGGTGTTTTTTCTAACTTTTCAGAGTAAAAACCGCGATGGCACAATTCTTTGATCCCTGAACGAAAAAATGCGCCATAATTGTGAAAAAATGGATGGAACGAGTTGAAGTTTAGCAAGATTGGAAATGCTGAATGAAAAATGCAAAGGGATGTGTTCCCATACAGTAGTATAGGCGCCTAAAGTAATCGTGATGTTGCTACCGAGCCGCCGAAACAAAATATTGATCAATTGGTTCTTTAGGTATATTTATTTAACAGCACTTACCACACCGCGTATCGCTAGTCCGAAATATTTATTTTGTTATATAGGTTGAATCAATTAGCGAGAAAGATAACAAAGAAGAAATGAAAATGATAATGTTTCTTTGTGGTCCTCGCAGTAGTTGAATTTCACAATATCCAGGGCGCCACGAAGGTTACAAAAAATAATGTACGTCGCACTCTTTTGATATACTTTTTAATATAACTTTGTATAGTAAATTTTATAATTAGACATTTTATTGTGGCGACAATTTTCAATTAATCCCATGACTAGAAACAAATATATTTCAACATTAAATCCAATTCAATGATTATTAAGAGGAGGCTAATAAAATGGCGCTCCCGCTCCAAGTTTACGTGCAAATATACGCATTTCCCATTCTTTTCATTTCGACAACCAAACATTTACCTCGAGCTACACATTTCCCTTGCAAATTATCGATCAAACTACATCTTTCCATTTTTTTTCCTTTCGACAACGAACAATTTATATTTAGCTTTATAAATCTTTTTCAAACTTTGTCGATTAAAATTCTGTATGTATCAATCGATTGCGTTTACGCTGCTGGACCAATGGCCCGCACCATCTTCCAATTATTATGATTAACCAATGAAAAATCATGATAATTAAGCAGCCGAGAGCGTTTTTACAATCAACCCCCTTTCCGGCCAATTCTCGGCTCCCAAAAAACATATTTTGCCTCGATTCTCATCGATTCATTCGGGACTATCTTTTTACCCCGGTTTATCAATGTATTAAGCTGGAGCGTTGCTGTCCCCCGATTTTGTCAGACTCTCCATCGAGTTATTGGTCAATGGATCCAATTCGGCAAACAAATCCAACCAGGACTTGTCGTTGCCTTTGCCAGCCTGTTCTTTCTGCGTCAAAAAAGACAAAAAATAGACAAAAAATGCAGAAATTAATGAGGCTGGACGATTTTTCGAAAATCTCACATTTTCGTTGAATTCGAAAAATCATAAAATTCAAACCGTTCGACCGATATTCCCCAAATTCAATACCAACTTCCCCATTATGATATTCTATTCATAAAAAAAAAATTTGCAGTAAATGTAAAAATTTGCGGTAATTAGAGCGTCGACACTCTTGTTTTGAAAATTTCAAAACGCCTCACAATTCAAATTTTTCTAGCGATTGCAACAAATTTCTTAGAGAATGAAGAGATCGTATGGATTAACTTGCGAAACGGGAGCCCTGTAGCTCGAACCGTTCTCGAATTATGAACGTTTGAATTTTACAGTGCCATAAACACACAAATGCGGAGATTTGTTCTAGATATGATTTTCCGATGTCTTGAGAAATTGTAAGCACATTGACATTGATATCTGGAAAAACAAAATTCCAGTGTCTTCCTCTATGAGGAAGCCAAAAAAATGGATGTAATGAAAGCTGTCGCGATGTAGCGCCTCATTAATTATGATGATGAAGTTTGCAAAGTCGAAATGTAACGAAAATATTAATTTTTATTGATAATTTCTTCGATCTTCAAAATTATCCAAATTTTTCGAGCCGGTATATTTTTCCGGGGACAAAAATCGATCGTTTCATAATTGAAATTCAATCCTGAATATAAGAAATGAGCTTTGGCAAAGAAAAAATTGAATTCCGTTGCATTCCAACGATGCAAACTTCAACGTCATCATTAAATGGGATAAGCCATGATCCTTAACTTTGCAACATTAGGGTGCAACGAAAAATGTTGATTTTTATTGATTATTTCTTGAATTTTTAAAACGATCCAACTTTTCCAAGCCGATATATTTCCCAAGCCCAAGAACCGATCGTTTTATCATGGCAATTCGATTGTGAACATAAAAAATGAGCTTTGGCAAAGAAAAAAGCGAATTTTGTTGCATTCTAACGATGCAAACTTGAACCTCATGATAAACTTGCCTTTTCCGTAGTCCCTGGTGTCCCTCGAGTGTCCCCAATCCCTAAGATCGCGTCGCCCAGACTTTGTTTCAAAATGCCTGGCGGTAGGAACGTGTCGTTAGAAATAGAGCCCCATTCGTCGTCCAAGTTTGGGCCACTGTTTAGAATGTCCTCGAGCAAGGCGACGTTTTCCGATGTCAAAAGCTGGAGCGACTGTTGATTCGGTTCCTGTGGGTTTTGCGTCGCGAGAGACGTCGCTTTGTTAAAGTCAAAGATGGCTCCGTTTTCGGTGAATGAGTCCATCGCAATGTCCAACTCTACTAAACTTTTATCAAGCTCGAGATTTTGTGCTTGTATGTCGTTTGGCCCTTTGCCCTCGCGGCCGAGCATCTGGCCGAAGAAATTTTTGCCAACGTCTTTGGGAAGCGATTGATTTTTCGTGTTGGCTTTGTTATCGGAACTTTGAGGGAATGTCGATTGAGACAAATCTTCGTTTGACATGTTACTCGGCTCAGTCTCGATGTTTACGAGTTTTTCGTCGTGCCCTTGACGACTCACAGCCCCGTTGTCTATCGTGCTCGCTTCCTCAGCTTGTTCCACGTTGTCATGATATTCGGCGTCGAAAAATAATGATCTGAAATATAAATAAGTCGTTGTCAACCTTTTGTAAGAATGTACATAATAAATTTTCTTTGCCTTGTCGACTCACTTGTCCTTGTCTTCAGCCCCTTCCTCCTCGTTCGTTTCCTTCGCCAATCTTATCGACGATTCTGCAAGTTCCTTCACTATCATGAAATCGTATCTTTGGTAGCCTTTGAAACTGTTCGCTATCGTCGCGTACGCCTGCGCTGATTTTATCGTAAAATTTAAAAGTGTGCTCTGGTAGAGGACCAATGCGTGACTAAACATATTGCAGCGTGCTGCTGCCAGGAGGTCTACTTTTTGGAGACAGTCCAGAGCTTGATTGTCGAAGGCACTCTTATCCCTGGACCAGGAGAAAAAAATTCAATTTTATTGAGCATCACTATTTTTTTTCATCACAAATTTTGTTCTCAGAAGAACTTTTCAAAGAATTTCTCTTTTTATGACTAAATTCCTGAGCTACTCAAATTTTTTAAGAGAAACTACCATGGGAAATGGAAAATTTCGTTTATCGAATAAATCGCATCGAATCGTAAAATTCCTGGGCCACTAAAATATTTAAATTAAAAAAAAGAAACTCAATGCAATTTTTGCTTTTACGATAATTATTGCGAAGCCGTTGTTTAGGATTCCCAATCTATTATCATGGCGAATGGAAAATTTCGTTTAATTTTATTTTTTTAACATATAAAATTGAAGGAATAAAATAAATTAAATAAATAAAGTAAGAAAATTATCAATTTAATTAAGCTACTTAATTTCTTTATCCCAGATTCTGTTGCTGCAACAGTTTTCAAAGAATATTTCTCATTTCATTGCAAAATTCCTGGGCCACTAAAACTCCTCATACCAAAAAATAAAATTCCCCAACAAATTCTTCAGACTTACTAGTAAATAGGCATGGGAATGAAAAATTTGATAAAAGGAAAGTAGATGAAAAATTTCACCTTCTGACGCGTATCTGAACTTTTCTGAATCGTTCCAGTTGCTTGGAAGTGTCCGGATCCAATTCCTGAGATATATTTTTCATCCAAGACAAGGCTGCTCGATAATCGGTGCGTGCTTTTTCCATGGATTGTACATTTTGCAGAGTGTCCTCGATGGCCCGTCGTCTGAATGTTTCGACCTCTTGATAAAGTCTGACGAGAGGCGCGCGCAGAGCCAATCTCTGCTGGCCGGAATAAGACAAAGATTTGCCGACGGCGGACATCATTTTGCCGGCTCTGGTTTTGTCCTGTTTGCCGGCTTCCTTCAAAAAACGTCCCATAGCATTTTCTTCCTGCGCTAAATCTGCAAGCCGTCCGTTGAATTTCCCAAACAAGTCGACAATTTTTTGTTAAAATTTTCCAACTTACTGCATAAACGTTCTTGATATTTATCAATGACTCTTTGCAGAAATGCGCAGGACTCTTGAATGCTCCTAAAAAGTTCTAATTTAGCGTCTAACTCTGCGTCCGATGCGACAATGCATTCGTCTTCTTTTTTGCCCAATTTGCGCGACAGCGTTTGTTTGGTAACCCAATACTGATGTTGCATTCTACTCATGGTTGTTTCGTGCGGCAAATCTGTCCGCTGGACCCACCGATCAAAAGAATTTCCCGATATTCCGGGTCTCTCTTGATCGCTGAAAACATCGCGATTTTTAGAGCGTCACTGTTATTTTTCTAGATAAAAAAACTCCATACATCGTACGTCAGTTTGGGGCTTCATTATTTTCTCGAACACTCGCTTTCCTCATTTACTGTCACTTTTTGTTGGTTATGGAAACGTCATTTATCGAATATTCGGAAAGAACAAGGTTATTTCTATCGATAAGATTTGTAGATTTCCGGCTAAACTCGCTCGTATGTTTGAAAACTATTCGACGATGTCGATTACTGGCTCAAAGTGTCAGATCGTATAAAAGTGACGTTTCGTACGTAAACAAACATGGCTATGCGGTATCGTGAGCAATGAAGCTCGTACAATTTCTTTTTGAAAACTTAAGCTCTACAATGTGGAAGCTTTGTCGAGAGTTTGGTTGAATTATCAAAAATTCTAATCAGCAACTATATCGTTGAAGTAACAGAAGTTAGAAACGTGTCATGCAGTTGGCTGTTTCATTGGGAACAACAAGTAAATAATCGAGTCGAAAAAGTGTGATTAAATATTTGTTTCAACTTACTAAGCGTTCATGACGATGCCAAAATATCTTGAGAAATGCTTGAAAGAATGAAAAAAATGTTAAAAATCGTACACGTTGGACATTTACAGTTGGATCATTTGTGGCGACTTGAAAAATGCTATGGTAGCCATATTGAAAGTGGCTAATCTATATAGGGTGTGTGTTGTCAGTTTCCTGCGTGGTTCCTCCCTGCTGTGTGACCGGAATCGATTTTTTTTTCTGCATAATCTTTCCTTCGCCGGTCGCACTAATTCCGTTGCTTTGTTAAGTTGCCAGATGGCGTGGGAAGTAATTTTAGCTGTTCCGGCCTTGTTTGCGATTGTCAATCCGAAAGATAATGATTTCACACTCGTCACATTCGTGCTTGAGGGATTAACTGTTTACCCACGAATATATTTGTACAGGTATATCCAACAGGTTCATTTATTAAGAAACATCATCGTGTATAATTAGTACCAACACTTTTTAAATAATTTGACTAATTAACAAAAATAAGAACGTATGTTACGAATCCAGCCAAATAGCTTATCAAAATGTTACGATTTCGAATGATATATAATTAATAAACAATTACACGATACACATTACATTATTATTTTGTTCGTACAGAGCTTTCTCCATAATTTTTCATTATTTATAACACGATACATAGAATATTAATAAGATTTGCTAATAAAATGATTGTCGTGATTGCTTTCTTTGTGTTCTTTCTCTAAGGAGGTTAGCTACATACGATAATACGATAAGAATTCAATAAAATTTGGTAAAAAAATTCTTTAGCACCAAACACGATGACACAAATTTTTTTCTATTTTTTGTCTGCACAGTCGTCGAATAATTCGAGTTTACAATATCCAAACGATATACCTGTATATATCTGGATCCTATGCTCATGCACGTGAACTCTAGTGTTCAATGACTCGAAAACTGTGTAGAAGAAAAATCTTAAAAAATTTGTATATTCGTATTTAATACTGAGGAGTATGCTGACGAAATTTCATGAAATTCTAATCATTTCGAACGTTCCTATGCTTTTAAAATGGCGACGTTGGTGTGTGTAGGCCTTCTCCTTAAAAATGTAAATATTTCGGGTAAATTGAAGTATAAAAATGTCACCTGACGAAAATTTTCAATATTCTTCATCATTTTCCTCACGTGCTTCGCTTTTTTTGTCGGATTTTAAAATCAAATGTTCACCGTTGAAGTTTGCATCGTTGGAACGCAACGAAATTCCTTTTTCTCTTTGCCAAACCTCATTATTTATATTCAGAATTCGATCATCATGATAAAACGATCGGTTTTTGCGTCCAGAAAAAAATATCAGCTCGAAAAATTCGGATCATTTAAAAAAACTAGAATAAATCATCGATAAATATATTTCGTTGCATTCCAACGTTGCAAACTCCAGCATCGTTCGCCGTATGCGACATAATTATGAATCGCTGCCTTCTTTATGGCAAAACTGAGAATGCAAATGCAACATGCCCATGAGAAATGTTTCAAATTGAAGGCAAGATTGGGGTAAATACCTCGCTCAAGGCTTTTTCCCGGGGAAGGTCATTGCAGATCCTAAGATTATTATTGCTTCGTTTATTACGATGAAAAAAAAAATGAAAAAAAAAATTAGTAAATTGGACGAAAAGGATTGAAATTATTTGATTAGTCGATAAATTGCAACAGTTATTTTTCCTAACAAACACGATAAATAATATTTCTTCAACAACGACGAAGATAAATTTTGGATGAATTTACTACGCGGACGTTTGGTCCCCAAGGCGAGTCTCCTGAACACGAAATAGGCAGCACGAATTGTTGCATTCCATCGAATCGAAACGACACAATTGTTTCTCCTCGATCACGTTTTTAAAGGCTTTGCAAAAAATCTCTTTTTGCGAATGCAAAGAGGCACATTTTTTCTGTTTCATCACAGGAATTACAAGTCTAAGGCGTGGAAGCAAAATTTACTGTGGAAGATTGAAATATGGTTTTTTTTCTCGTTAACGACGCAACCGGAAACGCTTTGATCGTTCGCGTTATGCCGAAAACCTCGCCAGTTTGTTTGGCCATCGGATCGACACGTTTTTTTTTTCGTAAAATTTTTTACTTTTTTTTTTTGTTACTTTCTTTACGTTTTTTACTTTTTAGTACTGATACCATGGCTGACGACGAACCCAACGGAGCTTCATGCCCGATGCGGTACGGATCTTGATGCTGGCGCATTCCGCAGCTCTCACAGTCTCTTTAACGCTCTGCATTAGATTTTGCGCATTTCCGACAAGCATGTCCGTCGCCTCTTGATCTTCCTCCGTACCTGACGAAAGAAAAAACAATAAAAAATCAATAAACATCAACCAAAAATCTAATATCAATAAATTATCAAAAAAATAAAACAAACTATCGAAATAAAGTCGACGCAAACGATCAAAGAAAGATTCTCCGTTCAAAAACATTGAGATTCATTTTTCAAATCAGAAAAAAACAAGTTGAATTTTTTTTTAATTAATTTTTTATTCAGTAATTTGTTCAAATTGATATTAATTTAATTCAACTTCAATTAATTTCTTTTCATGAATTTAAAAAAATTAATTTCCATCAAATTAATTTTAATTAAAGGAATTTTGACTAATTTCTTTTTTTTTTCACAAAAATATTTCAATTTCTAGCAATTTTCGAGAAAAATTCTTCCCCTGGCGAATTAATTTCATTTTCAATTAAATTAATTTTGACCAATTTGTTTTTTTCACAAAAACATTTCAATTTCAAGCGAATTTTAAGAAAAATCCTTCTCCTGGCGAATTTTGACGTGCCAGTAAGACGTTGAAATAAAAATACGCACCTTGTGCTCCAAGCATCGTGGCTTTGACCGTGGAGAGAATTTTCAGTTGAGTTCCTATGGTCGGAATCCGTTCGCAAACTTGGAGCAAATTCTGTAAAATGAAAAAAAAAACGCCCCAAAAAGTTAATTATTAGATTTTTCCAGTTTTTTCGTAATTCGTCGAGGAGACTCGTTGAGTTTGTCTCATCGAATTGACTGCGTGGATAAAAAAATCGTTTGCGAGTAAAGTTCGTTGAGAAGGATGATAAAAAATGTACCGTTCGGATGCGTTTGTCTGTGCATTCGCGAGCAAGCTCCTTGGCAAGACGAGTCACTTCTTGGGAAGCTTCGGCGATTGCTTTAGCGCATGCTATCAAATCTCGCTTGTTTCCGCCTTCGCCTCGCACCAGCCCGGACAGTCGAGCCATTAAAATTGCCATTTTTTTCGCTGCAGCTATTATATCGTTGTCTTTGCTCGACCATTGTCTCACTTCTTGATGGAGACCGTGAGCAGCCATCTAAGAGTTGCAATAATAATTAGGGGCTGATTAATTATCAATCGTTAATTATCGATTTCTGAGGCTTTCGAAAAGAAAATCGAAAATAATGAGAAATAATAAAAAAGGATTGCTCGTTTTTCGCCTTACCATGATCGGCTGATTCGGCTGCGGTGCGTGCATGAACATTTCGTCCTCATCGTCGGTCTCTGGAGGAGGAGGTCGCGGCGGTGGAACTTCACCTCCAGGCAGTGGTGGCCGCGGTGGAGCCATTTCTATCGGAAAATTCCAAACATTTACGAATATCGCGCAAGAAAATAAAAGAGAAAATATCGAAAGTTGCGAAAAAACTTGGAAAAATTAATTTTTGGGTGATTCATCAACGCGAACTCGTTTCTAGTCACATTTTCATGAAATCTCAGTATTCTCTCGTTTGGATGAATGACGATTCGTACAAATTTCCTATGAAAAAAATGAATTGTGCAAAAAGTAAAGAATTTAGAAACTCAGAAAGAACTTGGACTTTTGAAAAAAATGCATTTTTAATTAAATGAATTTTGCAAAAAATGATTTTTGAAATAAATTCCCTTTTTATTTTGTACTGAAAACATCGTACAAACCAGAAGAGACTGTAAGGATTATTTTTTAATATCAAGGCATCGATATTCCGGAGACGTATGCCAGAAAATTTTCAATTTCTCGTTTCATTAAAAAATTACCGTGACTGATGTGCAGTTGAGAAAGATCAGGAGAGCTTCGTTGATCGGGATGAGTCACGAGTGCCTTTCGAACTTGACCAACGGTGTTGAGGAGCTGCAGAAAAATGAAAAAATAGTTAAGAAACGATAAATCCTCCGTCGATATTGATGAGGAATTCTTACTAAGAAATTATGACAGAATCAGGAAATGCACTAACAGCTCGATTACTTTCTCGCCAACGAGAGATCGATGGAGCGTCGGTAATGTTCATTGCCACAGCTTTAGCGTCCTGAACCATGGGCGCGACATCTACAAAAATTAATTAATTAATCAATTAAAAAAATAATTAAATATCAATTAATTATTGAATTTACTAAATAATAATCCTTATTAATTTTAATATTCAATTTTAATTAATGATGATGATAATTAATGGATTAATGAAAAATTAATTAATCCAAAATTAATGAATTATTAAAATTAAAATTAATTAAAAAATTCCAACTTAATTTGTGATTCCGTTCGCCGATTGGGTGAATAAAGAAAATGATGGGTTTCTTACTTTGTTGAAGAACATCCGCAGAATGGTTGACGCGTTGAATGAAAGCAGGATCTTCGCTGTTGTCGCTTTCCTGCTTTGCGACTAGAATAACGCGATTAGCAAGCCGAGCAATGGCCGCAGTATTGTCGACCATTTTTTGGGGGTGTGTTTTCGCGATGGCTTCTTCGCAGAGGAACGAATGCTTTTGCATTTGTTCTTCGGATGTTCGTACAAAGTCTGCGCTGTCGGTTGCTTCGTCGCAAAGAGCTCTGGCTCGTTGCATCGTCTCGGCGTATTGTTGTCGCAAATTTTCAAAATGATCATCAGCCGCTCTACTCTCTGGATACGTCATCCTGATCCGACCAGCGTTCACCAACTGAGGAGTCAGCGATTCGACCTGGGAAGCACTGCTCGAGAGGGCCTCGGCCAATTTCTTGTTACCTCCGCTTCCTGTTATTCATATTCATCACGTTTTCTTTTATTACAAAAAACGAGTCTGTTACGTGTCGAACTATCATCAACGTAGAATTAGCTTTTTATTCTTTTTTTAGTGGAGAAATTCACTATCGAACATTTCAACCAAATTCTCAGTGAAAATCAACGATTCATCTGTTTTGATTATAATTTCTATGGTTTTATCAATTTATTGAATTTATCAAATCGGTAGGATGTATTGGATTTATTGAATTTATTGAATTTATCGAATTTATCGAATTGATTGAATTTATTGAATTTAATAAATTTATTGAATTCATTGAATTTTCCGGATTTATCGAACTTATTGAATTTATTAAATTTATCGAATTCGTCGAATTTGTTAATTTTATTGAATTTATCGAATTTATTGAATTCATTTAATTCATCGAATTCATCGAATTTGTTAAATTTATTAAATTCATTGAATGTATTGAATTTATTGAATTCATTGAATTTATCGACTTTATCGGATTCATCGAATTTAATAAATTTGTTCAATTTATTGAATCTATTGAATTTATTGAATCTATTGAATTTATTGAATTTATTGATTTATTGAATTTATTGAATTTATTAAATTTCTTGAATTTATTGACTTACCACCAGCCGCAACCATTCTAGCAGTTTTCGCAGCCCTGTTGGAGAACGTTTGAAGGGCATGAGTCTTATCGTTGAAGTTTTGCTCGCGTCCGGGGGTTCCTTCCGGAGTGAGAACAGCATCAGTGAATTGTTTGAGAGGTGTCGAAATATCGATAAAGTCCTCAACAACGCGTGAAACGACAGCTTGTTGTATGCGATTCTTGAGCTCCTGGAGCTTCTGGGACAACTGTCGCGAAACTTCCTGAGCTTGAATGGTATTGCCTTGGCCTTTGGCGCACAGGTCACCCAACTGACGGGACAGATTGTCGACGTCGTCGCATAATTGCAATATCTCCGCCTTGTGAATCCCTGGCAAACCTTCGGCGACCTGAAAATCAAATATTTCTAATTATAATCCAATATTCCTAATAACATTGAATCATAATTAATATTAATTATTAATAAATCATAATTAATATTACTTATCATTCAATATTATTGGAAATTCAAAATTTTAATAAATAATAAATCTTTTTAATTATAAGTCGATATAAAATTTGAATTAAATTAAAATTTCATTCGCATTATTAAAATTCTAATAAAGCTAAACAATTTTTCGAGTACACGAATTAATGGAGGGCCCTGATTTTTAGAGGGGACGTTTCTCTGCATTTTGTCGATCTTTCTTTTCTTTGCTCGTAAAGAAAAATAATTGAAAATGCAAAATTAAACACGAGATACGGTTTTGAATTTTATCCAATTAATCAATCATAGATCAATGTATTCAATTAATTATTCAATTGATTAAGGAACAGAAGATGGCAATTCGTTGGGAGTTTAATACAGGAATGGAGGGAAAATGTTGCCTCTACTCAAACTTACGTATGCAAGAGCATGCTGATTCTTCAGATCCATGCGCAGCATGTAAGCGATAATCCTATTGTTAATTATTGAGTGAATTATTTCAGACAAATTCATGGTGAATTGTCAAGGCTCAGTTGACAGACTGGGTCAGTGAGACCCGGCAAGTATTCGATCGGTTTTTATTCAAAAAAATATTGAAAAAATTGGAAAATTCGATTGTCCGACGAGAAAATCGTTGAAAATTATTTTGTGCTTGGGAAAATTAAGCCCAAGGAATGAAGACCGGGTCAAAATGACCCACTGTGGTAACAAAGGATTACTAATCGAAATTATTAAAAAAACTCGCTGATTCTACGGACCTTTTTTCCTTCGTGAATAATCATAGCAATGGCACGTTGTCCAAGACCTCGATCATCGTGTTCCGGATTAAGAAGCCATTTGTTCGCTTGCTCCAGTCGTCCAGCCACTGTGTGCGCTGTTTGTGCTGCACCGGATTTGTCCGCGGCCACCAGAGACGACGCGATCGTCGACCGGAGCTCGTTCAGTTTTTCCTTGACTCCTCGAGCCAAGGCTTCGGCTTGCGGAGTGCTTCCTGCAACGGAAACTCATCAGCGAACTTCCAAAATCCAATATTTCACCGATTTTACGGAATCGGACATTTTTTTTCTCCATAAAAGTAAAAAAAAACGTCTCCCCCGCTTTTCTTTTTTTTTTAAATTAATTTTTCGATTGAAACGAAAATTGGATGCCGGAGAATCGGTGAATAAAAAATTCTCAGGGTCAAATTGACCCAGTGTGTACTGAGAGGGTGAAATTTCGTGGCAACAGACCTTTTTCATTCTGGCGAAGTTCGCACAAAGCATCGGTCATCGTGGCTATTTGAGATGCAAGTTTAGCCAATGGTTCCGCTTGAGCCGGGGCCAGATAACGATCCGACAATCTTTCCGCTTGCTCAAGAATCTGTCGGAGACTTTTTTCACCGATGCCACCCCGCAAAGCCCGTCCATCGTCCAGCCAATCGTACGCTGCCCTCACTCGCGATTCTATTGCACTCTGAGCTTTTTTCAGCACCTGTATCACACCCGAAGAAAAAATATTTCATATTTTTAGCCCACGAGCCAATTTTTTTAGTTTTTTATTTTTTTTCAATTTTTATTTCCAATAAATGAGTAAAAATTGGGGGACGAATTTGTTCAGTATTCTCTCTGAGGATGATATTTTTGGGAAACAGACAACTTTTAATTTCTAATTTTTAATTTTCAATTTTTAATTTTTAGTTTTTAATTTTTCATGAATAAAATAAAAATCGGGGCAACGAATTTTGTGAGTTTCCTCTCGCTAAGTATGATATTTGTGTAAACTTGTGGACTCGTGCGACAGTGAAGCGTTGAATAATGAAAAAAAAATGAAAAATAATCGATTACCGTCAATTGATCTGCGTCCCATTCCTCTTCATCGTACGTTGTCAATTGGAGAACGCGAATAATCTCATTCAACTCGTCCGATATACGTCCTGACAAATAATTACGATTCTCTGCTGCCTCCTCCGCGCCTTTGCCGCCTTCCGAAATAATGTGAATGAATATTTTCATCGAACATATTAGAATCGGTGCCAAAGTTTTCACCTAAAGAAAAATAAAACACTTTTTTTTATCAAATATATATAGAGAAATGACCTCAATTTTGAAAAATTCATTCAAACTATAAAAAACGGAAAAACGAAGGGAGAAAAGGGCGGGGGGGGGGGGATCAAAGTCGACCGGGGTCTTTTAGACTCCAAATTCCCTTCTACAGTTTTTACTTTTTTTCCACCGGAACGAACTTTAAACGCAAAACGATTAGCGATAAAAAAACGTTCGGGTCAAATTGACCCAGTGTGTACTCGAAGAGGTAAAACTGATCGAAAGGCACTTTAAAGCCAAAACATTCGTTGCCATCGAATGCTAAACAATTGGCAATAAAAAAACATCCGGGTCAATTTGACCCAGTGTGTACTCGAAGGGGTAAAAGAGAAATTCGCTCAATACCGACAGCAGAAATAAAAATTTGAATGTTTGTCTTGAGCATCGCATTGAAACTTACTTGATCGAGACATCGTATTAGGATTTCACGATGAACTTGATGAGTCAGCTCCTTCTCTCGGGCACTGATTTCTCGAGAAACTTTACTGAGGCACGGACTGAGGTTCTTCAAAAAATGCATCAGATCCTCCATAGTCTCTATGACCTCCGTAACCGCAAGATAATCGAGGACTCGCTTGCACTCTCGAATTATTTTGCGGACTTCGCTCTCGTCGAAACACAACAGCAAAGAACTCGTGCCTTGCAAAATTCCTCTTGATCCTTCGATCAATTTTTTTCTAGAATATTTGAGAAGGAAAAATTAGAAAATAATTAACATCGAAAAATGGTCAAACTTTTCTGTATTTTATATTTATTATATTTTTTTATTATTTAGCGAATAAACGGCAAACAATTTTTAAGGAAATGTTGAGAAAATGATAAAATAAATAAATTCGATATGACACAATTAAATCTCCCTACCTTGCCGGCCCGGAGTAAGGATCGTGTTTCAATAAACCGGAAGCCTCTTCCAGCAGTCTCGATGCGCCCTCTACACGATGTAACGCAGCTGGCATGTCCTGCTTGAGCAACGCATCGTCCGAAGAATTGATCGTTTCTTTTCCCACCTGTCATCATAAACGTCGATCAAAATCAGTCAATACTGGACTATTTTTTTATCCAATTGGCTGACGCGAAATTTCAGGTTTTTTTTTCTTCCTTTTCGGACGTGAAACGCCGTCGAAGCTGTGCGGCTCATTTTTCTTTCGATATATATTCAAGCCAAAATTTATTTTTACCAGTCGAAAACAAAAGTTTATTCTTTGAACGATCGTTTTGCCCATAATTCTTTGTATTTTTGGGCGAAATTTTTGGAAACCGGAAATCTACGATCTGATGGAGTCACATTTTTTACCGGAAACGTTTAAATAAACATTGAAAACGAGAAACTTTAATTATTGTATGTGACTGTAAATTTATAATCACGAATGACAATTGAAAGTTTTAATTAAATGAATGAAATGTCTGACGAATTGAAAACTGTATTATTATTTCAAGAATTAGTTTGACTTACTTTGACGAGATTAGTGACGGCCATGCTGACAGCCTGGACGGGACGTCCAAGGTCAGGCATGGCGTTGCCATCCTCGGCTTCTTCATGAAGGATAATAAGTCTCGAAACCTGCAAAATAATCGAGCGCTATATACATGCGACTCCGGCAACAGACGAATCATTTTTGAACCCCAAACATTTCGACAAATGTTTAGAAAAATTCTAGTAAGGGCAGGGCCGGTGGTCCGAAAGGTAAACAAAAATAGAGGGACAATGGAGAGAATTGTGTCGAAAACAAAATGGAGACGATCGGATGTTTCGGGACGTCGAAATGTGTTGTTTTTCGAGGCATTCTCGACCTCTGGGCCATAATTTTTCAGGATGTACGATCAACTTTTCATTCGATAAATAGTGGGATCGTTCACGAGGAAAAAAAGTCAGAATTGTTAACAAAAAAGGATGGAACTCGAGAAGGAATGAAAACAAACACGGAGATTAGAAAATTCGGGTGTGTTCAGGTTAAAAAAATGTTCGTTACATAACAACTCGAAAATGTATCATAAAGTTAGTGGAAGAAGATTTTTACATCGGATTTTGCCTGGCCATACAATTTATTCCGCACTAAAAATCGCGTTTTTTTATTCGTTCGTTAATCCGGAATAAAAGACTGGTTAAAAAATTTCGTGAGTCAGACTCGCATGTCCAAATTTAGAATGAGTTTTTGCTCCCCCGACGTCTAAACGCGGACATAAAACATTCGGGCTAATCAACCGGAAATGGCGGTAATGAGAACTGTGCGGTAAATTTTGCTGACCCGCGGCTTATATGCCGCGAATCAAGTTTTACGTCCGAACTTATTTGACGTTTGACCGATGACTGGAGAAAAAAACGTTTAGTATCAAAACAAGATTGCCAAATTAACCACTAAAACGATTCTCCATTGTCAACAAAAAGGGCAAAAAGAACTAGACACGCAAACTCGTTCGATTTCCGATCGAATTGATCGAAAACTGCAAAATGTTTTGTACAACATTTTTAACGGCGTCAACCTCATGGGGTTACCAAAAAAAATAGAAAAAACTATCAACACCGTTGCTTTTCGTTATATACCGTTGCATTTTTTTTCTTCCCATTCCGCGATGAAAAGTCACTAAAAAGTGCGTGCCATGTAATTTCTCATGTTCCCTTGAGTTGCAGGGGAACGCCCAACGCTTATGCATAAAATATCCCACTCAGCGATATTTATAGACATTATTTAAGAAAAAGGCGTTAAGAACGCCGCACGTGTGTTTTGAAACAACTTTCCGATGGCTATACGTCAGCTTTGTATTGTGTGTGGGCGGTGGACAACCGACCAGTTTCCTCCATGAACTCGATTCGAAATAAAAACGAATATTTTTCAAGAACACCAATAATTTCGTGATAAAAAAAAAAAACGATTTTCCTCCAAAATGACGCTAAAAAAAGGGAGGCGATGGTCAAGGATGAAAGGAGAATCGCAGGCTCATATCCAACAATTACGAAACATCGCCAAGACGCTTTTTAGTTTGCATGTCCCTCGCAGAGTTATAAATACAATTTCGTTTATTTTTGTTCGTCAGAGTTGAGAAACTGGTGTTAATAAAGTTCCTCCATGTTCCCCATGTCGCCATTGTGATCGACGACCCACTTGCGTCAAAAACAGCAAAATATCAGATCGAAAATCAATTTTTTCCATGAAATAATAATTTTCCTTTATTCCCGCATCCATATTTAACGTTTCTCCAATTTATTCGATTTTTCGATCCATCGATAGGAAAATAACGCTCACCAAAACATCGTCTCAAGGTCATACCTTGGGCGAGCTTTGATAAAAACGTCGAAAACCATTCAACGGTAGGGCCGAAATGAGTTTCTCAACAAAGAATTCCAATTCCCCGAAAAAGAAAGCAGAACATCGAGAAATTTTTTTTTTTCAAGCACACGAAGCGATCTTCGTGTATGACCATTTTGCGGCCGTTACTCATCATCCAAACTGACGCATACGTGCAAAAGCACCGTTTGCCTGCAAGCGCGATAAGCCTAACCCCAAATAGTTAGCAATCAGCATTCCTTGATTCTCAGAACCTCGGGAGCTTTATAGGAAAAGAGACATAAAAGTTGATCACGAGGAATAATGAATCAGAGATGTTTTTGTTAATTGATATTTATTTGATAAGATCGTAGACTGCGAGGTGATTAAGCGAAGATGAGTCAAAGGGCGATGGTGGCCAAGGTGGCGGCGATGACAGCCGTCCGGAAAGATTTATTCCGAAGCGTTAAAAAGAAGTTAGTAAGCTCGGAAAGCCGACCGCCTGGTCGCGTAAATCATAACCATAAAGAATGTACCTGCTGTGCAACTGGCTCGAGAATGCTTTCTATAGTCTTTGTATGAAACACCGGCATTATTCTAACCACAATCACAAAAACTCAACAAAACTAAAAAATCCACGAGAAAATAGATAACGCGAGAGAACAACAAATAAACGAGGGTGACGCGGTTTTGTTATCGTAGATTGAATAATAAACACGCGATAAACGTAAACCCCGAATAGCATGCGATGATGCTCTTGTCTATTTTTATAATAACAGATCAAAGCACGACAGCAGTCGGCAAACAACTGTTGTAGCCGAGAGCTAACGGGACTAGCTGACTAGCATTGGAAGATGACACGATATGCCGCCCCCACTTTTTTCTTATTTGTAGCCAAGACACATATGTGCTCGCTACACACAGAAATATAAATATTATAGAGCGCACGATGCTCAATGAATTCTGTGAAAGGAAAACTCTCGCCGCAGATAGAATTTAGTCTCGCTGCGCGCTTGCGCATTATCCCCAGGGCATCGAGTCAAGAAAAGTCGAAAATTGCTAATCCTTCGGTCTCTCTTTCTCAGAAATCAACGCACGGAGAGAAAATTTTGCGTTGCGACAGCGTACACCACGCTACTGGTACAAATTTTCTTTGTTAATATAGTGACAACAAATTTTTTTGCTGCTCC